>SEMN01000615.1:0-194230 GCA_005408345.1 Macquaria australasica
ATCTAGAGAAACTATATCTTTAGATAATGTGTTTAGAAGGTGTTCGGGGCCAAGTACAATAACTTCGGTTTTGTCTGAGTTTAACATCAGAAAATTGCAGGTCATCCAGGTTTTTATGTCCTTAAGGCATGCTTGAAGTTTAACTAATTGATTGGTTTCATCTGGCTTGATCGATAAATATAATTGGGTATCATCTGCATAACAATGAAAATTTATGGAGTGCTTCCTAATAATATTGCCTAAAGGAAGCATATACAAGGTAAATAGAATTGGTCCAAGCACAGAACCTTGTGGAACTCCGTGACTAACTTTGGCGTGCATAGAGGATTCATCATGAGCGTGTACAAACTGATATGATCTGAAGTAAATGAAGTTTAAACCAGCTTGAGGTGCAGTACCTTTAATGCCAATAAAAATGTTCTAGTCTCTGTAATAGAATGTGATCGTCAATGGTATCGAATGCAGCACTAAGATCTAGTAAGACAAATACAGAGACAAGTCCTTTGTCGGATGCAATTAGAAGGTCATTTGTAACTTTCACCAGTGCTGTCTCTGTGCTATGATGCACTCTAAATCCTGACTGAAAATCCTCAAACAGCTTGTTGTTGTGTAGAAAGTCACACAACTGATTGGCGACTGCTTTCTCAAGGACCTTAGAGAGAAAAGGAGGGTTAGATATAGGTCTATAATTTGACAAATCCCTGGATCAAGAGTGGGCTTTTTAAGAAGAGGCTTAATTACAGCTACTTTAAAAGGACTTTGGCATGTACATAGCCTTTTAATAAGGGACAGATTGATAATATATCTGAAGCCAAATAGAGGTGTAACTAAGGAGTACAAAATTTCTTTAAGCAGCCTAGTTGGGACGGGGTCTAAGAGACACGTTGATGGCTTAGATGAGAAAATCATGGAAGTTAATTGATTATGGTTGATGGGAGAAAAGCAGTCTAAATGTACATCAGGTTTTACAGTTGTTTCTAAGGTTCCTGTGTTTGAAGATAAGTCAGTACCAACTGAGGGCAGGAGGTGCTGAATTTTTCTCTAATAGAATTTTATCATTAAAGAAACTCATAAAGTCATTACTACTGAGGTCTATAGGAATACATGGCTCAACAGAGCTGTGACTCTGTCAGCCTGGTTACAGTGCTGAACAGAAACCTGGGGTTGTTCTTATTTTCCTCTATTAATGATGAGTAGTAGGCTGCTCTGGCATTACGGAGGGCCTTCCTATAAATTTTAAGACTATCTTGCCAGGCTAAACGTGATTCTTCCAGATTGGTGGAACGCCATTTCCTTTCAAGTTTTCGTGATGTTTGTTTTAATTTGCGGGTTTGCGGGTTATACCATGGAGCTAACCTCCTCTGTTTTATTATCTTCTTTTTTAGAGGGGCGATAGAGTCGAGTGTTATTCGTAGTGAGCCTGCAGCACTATCAACAAGATGATCAATTTGGTAGGGACTAAAGTTAGCATAGGAGTCATCTGTTACATTGAGACATGGAACTGAATTAAATGCCGATGGAATCACTTCCTTAAATTTAGCTACAGCACTATCAGATAGACATCTAGTGTAGGAATGTTTGCCCAGTGGCATGTAGTCCAGTAATAGGAATTCAAAAGTTAATAGAAAATGGTCTGATAAAAAAGAATTCTGTGGAAAGACTATTAGATGTTCAATTTCAATCCCATAAACAAGAACAAGGTCGAGGGTGTGGTTAAAACAGTGAGTGGGTTTATGTACACTCTGACAGAAGTCAATCGAATCTAGTAATGAGATAAACGCAGCACTAAGGCTATCATTTTCTACATCCACATGAATATTAAAATCACCTACAATAATTATTTTATCCGTTTTAAGGACTAAACCTGATAAGAACTCTGAGAATTCAGATAAAAATTCAGAATACGGTCCAGGAGCTCGGTACACTATAACAAATAGAATTGGCTGTACTGTTTTCCAGGTTGGGTGTGAAAGGCTAAGAACAAGGCTTTCGAACGAGGTATAATTTAATTTAGGTTTAGGTTTGATTAATAGGCTTGAGTCGAAGATGGCTGCAACTCCACCTCCTCGGCCTGAGCCTCGAGGAATGTGAGTATTAATGTGACTGGGGGGAGTGGATTCATTTAGGCTAACATATTCATCGTGACACAGCCAGGTTTCAGTAAGACAAAATAAATCAATATTATGATCTGATATTAGATCGTTTACTAGAACAGCTTTAGATGAGAGAGATCTGATGTTTAAGAGTCCACATTTAATTCTCCTATTTTGTTGTACTGTTGCAGTGGAGGTTTTACTTTTTATTAGGTTTTTATGTGTAACTCTTCTTCTGTTTACTTTTGATTTAAATAATTTAAGTGGTCTGGGGGCAGACAACCTCTCTGTGGAGTTTAGGGTGGGTAACTGCTCTAATGGAAGCGCAGAGAAGCGTGTAGGACTGCAGCTCTGCCTCCTGGTCTGGACCACAGACTGTATTAAGTCTATGGTCTGAACTCTGAGCTGTCATGGCTTTGGGCCACTAATAAATTCGGCCAGATTTCTAGATATGAGAGCGGCTCCATCCAAAGTGGGATGAATGCCATCTCTCCTAATCAGACCAGGTCTTCTCCAGAAAGTCCGCCAATTATCTACAAAGCCCACATCATTACCTGGACACCACCTGGACAACCAGCGGTTGAATGATGACATGCGGCTATACATGTCATCGCTAGTAAGATTAGGCAGGGGTCCAGAGAAAACTACGGAGTCCGACATTGTCTTTGCATATGTACACACCGACTCCACATTAATTTTCGTGACCTCCGATTGGCGCAATCGGCTGTCATTACCGCCGACGTGAATAACAATCTCAGCATATTTACGTTTATCCTTAGCCAGCAGTTTTAAATAGGATTGAACGTCTCCCGCTCTGGCCCCTGGGATGCAGCTGACTATGGCCGCTGGTGTCGCTAATTTCACGTTTCTCAAAATGGAGCTGCCGATAATCAGAGTTGGTTTCTCAGCGGGTGTGTCGCTGAGTGGAGAGAACCTGTTAGAAACGTGAACGGGTCGGTGGTGAACCGGGGGCTTTGGTTCAGGGCTCTGCTTCTTTCGGACAGTCACCCAGCCTCCCGGGCCTCCCGGCTGCTCGGGAGTTGCCGGGAGAAGCTGCCTCTGGTCGGCTCGCACCGGCTGACTGACTCTCCGTGGTGCGGAGCCGCGACTCCAACTCACTGAGCCTCCAAGGCGGTGAATAAAGTACATTTGTTACACGTACCATCATCGCTAAAGGAGGCAGAGGAGTAACTAAACATCTGACACACCGAGCAGGAGAGAGCAGGAGAGGGAGAAGGAGAGAGAGACGCCATCGCTAACTGAGCTAAAGTAGCAACTAACTAGCGTGTAAACAACTGTGGGATTAGCGGAAAGTCGCTGACAGGAGACGGATATGAGTGCTTAAACAGAGCTAGTGTATCCTTAAATGTATAGCGGGTAATTAACCGCTATAGTAAAGAAAATATCAAAATTAACTGGGTTTAGCGGGAGCAGCGAACTTTGCAATCAGTAACACAGAAACACCGGTAACCGGAAATGAGACAATACGTTCACCTGAGCACGTCAGCACAATACGTTCACCTGAGCACGTCAGCACGTCAGATTCATCCTCATAAATGAACGATATTATGTCAAAGAAGATGATGTAGTGATAGTTTTAATAAACTGATGATGTAATAACTTGTATTACATCATTGGTCAACATTATGACATGATTTATGTACAGTAAAACCGATTTTAAAGAAATAAATGCTATTAAAATAATATTGACCTCTTGGCTCTGCTGGCCGAGGGGTTTAAGGCCCTACCATGTACCACAATAACCCCAGGGTTGAGTCCGGCCCAGGACTTTTGTTGCATGTCACTCCCAATTTAAAATATATACATATAAAAATGAAATATGTAAATAGTAATGCATTATGCAACAATTTCCTGCACTGATAGATTTTATTACAGTTGCGATCTATTTTATGTTACATTTCATTCTGCGCATTCTTCACGGTTCCAATACATTTTTGTGTCAAGATATTTATTACATTTTAGTAGGAAAACTTACTTGTCAAGAAATCATGACACGCAGAGACACAATTGTATTCCCATATATATTATATATATATGTATATGTATATATACACATGAAATAAAACAAAAACAAGATAATGTCTCCAGATGGCAGAGAAGATGGCGTATATATGAACAGCTTCTCTTAAAGGATAAGTCATTTTATATTTTTCTTATTGTCAACAAATCCCATGAAAAGAATTAACATATGTGTCAACATTGGTCTTAGTACTCTGTGACTTCCTGTCTGTGGCTCTCAGCTTCAGCCCATTGGTTCCTACTGAAGACATAAACCTTTAAAAAAGAGTCAAAAATATATAATTTCTTGTTTTAAAAAAGGCTCAGTACTTTCCTAAAACAGCTGGTCACTGTAGCAAACTTTACTTAAACAGGAGGAAATAGTGCATTTGTTGTGGACTATTTTCAGCGGCAGATAAATCCACATTTGGTGCTCTAGTGAGTATTTGGGGCAGCAGGACGGTGTGTGTGTTCATGGTAATGAAGGAACAACAGTGTGGCTCACTGATGTGTTTTTAATAGTTTTTGGAGCAACAGTGGAGCTCTGTGGCTCAGAGGAAGAAGATACATCAGGCTGTGATACACACACAATACTTTATAGTAAATTTCCTCTATACATTCAGTGTTTGTTCATGGGATTTTTTGACAATAAGAAAAATATAGAATACATAGCTTTATCCTACACTTTTGACACAGTTTGTCGCATAACATAATGAGGCAGGACGAGGGGCACCACCCATTAGTGGAGACAGAAGTTAGACTGACTTGGCGACAGGATTCTGAGGAGACAGAGAGATGCATTTTCTGTCACTGAACAGTTCATGGCTTCTCTTTCCTCGCCTCGATGACACTGTAGTTAAAATTCCCCAAAATCATAACAACATTCCTGCCAGTTGTTTCTCCTTTCTGAAGAAAAGGCTGTCTCTGCTACAGGTGTGAGTGACATCTCTTATCAGGCTTTACAGCAGGAGGAGGAGGAGGAGGAGGCATGCAAAAGTACCCCTTGCCTAACTCCACCCCCAGCCTGTACTGTAGTCAGTGAGCCTATAATATCTAATCACAGGCTTCTCCTAATGCTCTGTGTTCTCTCTTCAAAGGCACCACCATGCCCGCATGCTTTCTCTCCTGTGACTTTGAAAGGCACAGTAAATGGTCTGTGCTGTTGTGGCTTCTTCAACAAGTTGAGTAAACAGTTCACTGAGGCCAATAAATAATGCATAAAGGATACGTTAGCTGACAAATTCAACAAACATATTCCCTTAAAAGGCCGATACCAACAATGTATTTATCTTACAGTCTGTGTAGCCTTATAAAACTCGATTTTTGTCCAAAAACGGTTAAAAAAAAACGTATAAAATAACCAAACAGTTGGATTAGGTGTCATATTTCTTCATTACGACACCTTTTCTTTGTATGTTTAGCCATGACAGCTCACAAGCAAACTGCTGCTGTTGCTGTTAGAAATATAAAATGACAAACTTCTTGTGCATCACCAGATATTTCCCAGGAGAGACCCCCCAGACACCGTGAACAAGAAAATATCAAACCTCTCCTGAAGACGCTATTGAACCCCTAACAACTATTGTTTCCACCAAACACTTTCAGTATAGTACCCTTGAAACCCGTACCTACATGTACCTAAACCCTAGATCTGTTGTGCATTTCCACCACAGACAGTACTCATGAAAGTAGGCGGGGTTGTTACGGTTGTTGTTACTGGATGATAATAGCCTACGTAAGTAGCATGACATCATATCTAATGCGACACAGTAAAGAAAGGAACACAAGAACACGATGGAGGACATTGAATATTTTGTTCTTTCTTCTCGGTATGTGGCTGTTTATTACAACAAGGAGACAAGCTTTGTTTGAGAGAAGGCTGCAGGCAGCGAGAAAAAATACTTCCCGAAAAAAACAAGAGAGTTTGGGAAATTGTACTTCAGAGCTCAGACGCTCAAGAAGTGACGATTCTGTTGACCAATTAGGTATTGCTAGATACCTCAACAGAGGGGTAACGAAAAAACGGTGTGGATTGAGTGGTTTTATTGGTACCATCCACAACATTTGCCAATGGAAACGCAGAAATAACCGCTCTAATGTGTAACAAACTGAACTGAACTGCACTGCTTGGTGGATACATGGCTTAATTGGCAATTTGTCATTGACCTGTTCTTCGCAGTGATCAGAGCTGATGCTGTGGCCACGCTGCTCTCCGTATTGCTGCCTTCAAATTGAGCTCATGAGGTCGTATTTTCACGATATGCTCGGCATTCATTAAGCGGTGAGAGCACTGTTGCTTGGTGACTGACAGTAAAAAATGATTTCCCAACAAAAACTGCAGACAAAGGTCAAAATCTATTTTTACAAAAACAAACTTCCTCAAGTCAAATCTTTGTTAGCTAACCACGCTAGCATTCTCAACAGTTTCTGTGTTAGGCTTATTGCTGCTTTTGCATTTATCGTGAAACACATGCAGAAATTGTTGAGTTAGCATCAGCAGTATCAGTGACACTAGCTGCAGTTACATGGACAATATTTCTTCAACCCGATTCAAATCATTCTGATTAGAGATTCCAACTTAGCTGTTTACCTGGACGCTAAATAAAGAGGTCTGATAAGCATCTAATCTGCTGGAAATAGAACAGAAGAAGAAGAAGTAGCTTTTTTTTTTTTTCAGCTTTGTTCATCTTCAAACACTTGTTTGAGGAACTCGTTGTTTGGAGCCTTTCGACCACCGAGGTGTTCAACAATCCTTAAACCTTTTAAGTTCTATCGGCCACAGAGCAGTTTAGATGTTTCTGTTCCTTTCGAAAACTCGTTCACATCACCTAATGGTCCCCCACGTGGATCAAACATGCACAGAAAGAACATATTTATTTCAACCAGAGAGAAACGAACGGATTACACGTTCACATGGTTATTAGGCGCTAATATTTTCCTATTGTATGGATTATCAAAGGTTTACACCCCCTCTCTCAACTCTCAACCCGACTGAAAACTCCTTCCATCGGGTCAGTCTCTTCCAATTGAGGTGGCTACGTTTTTATTCTGATCGGGCCGTCATTCCCATTATTAGTGGAATATTAGGGTCCATGTAAACGGAGCTATTGTTAGCTTACTACAGGTAAAGAAGAGAGCAATTCCAGCTGTGACAATGCTGTTTGAGCGACAGAATGACTGCTGCCAAACAGTGATCAATAAGGCAATCACGCACACAAGATCGACATGGCAATTTTCTTGGCATAGAAGACGCTGCTGGCTAAAATCATATTGTCCAAGACTTTGACCTCAAAGTAGTTGACTGGTTGGTGAAACCCCCAACACATATTACCAAAAAAGAGTTCCTGTCACATAGTAATGGATTACTACTTTTTACCGACTTATAAGGTGAGTTCAAGCACAGATCACCTTAAAAAGTACAGTAGCAGGGGGGCGTGGCTAAAAGTGAGCCTGCATTATTCAGGGGGAGGAGGCAGGTCCGGTAGGTGTGACCCAGCTGAACAAAAACACACATGAAATACCGGCTCTTGTGTCTGTCTGTGAGCTTATTCTTCCCCCTCACACACACACACACACACACACACACACACACACACATACACACCAGCCTCCTGTCTCTGCACCCCAGGGTGTGTGTGAGAGAGACAGAGCGGGTCTAACTTTTTGTGCTGGATCTTTAATCCCCTTTTCATCCCCCAACCAACTCCAAGAACGAGCCTCACTCAGCCTGTCCTCCTCGTCTCACTGGGAAGAAAACATGACAGACGCTGCAACCAACATGCGGCTGAAGCTGCCAATCATCTGCTTCATCCTGGAGATCATCCTCATCATCCTCTTCGGTGTGCTGGTGCAGTACGACGATGAGACGGATGCAAAGGAGTGGCATAACGAGAGCCACCCTGACTTTGAGAACGACTTCTACTACCGTTACCCAAGTGAGTGTCCTGTGGATGTGTGGAGGTTCAGGGTCGGAGGTTACAGTGAGGTTCAGGGGTCAAGATGCTTTGAGTCCCAATCTGTATTTAAAGGTTTCTCTAGATGATAACATTGTACAGATCCGTGTTGTGGGATTTATAATGCTTTGATCACGTTGCATTTTCTTGTCCTTTATTCTACATGCACGTACACTGGATAAAATACATTGACTACAATCCCCATGATGCCATTCTATCTCTACCTTTTTCTTTAGGACTTGGAAAGTCAGAATTTTTCTTTAATTAAACTGAAAAATAGATCAAAAATTTTTCAGTAGTCATCTGTTGATAAAGCAGAACACACTGCTTTTAGCCTCGAGTGCAAAATGTCTTGTAAATAACTTTCTCCTGTCAAGTTTCTCAAATGAGTGAGTGAGGAAAAAGTCACTGAACTTTAACCTCATGCATGTTCACATACAGTGATAATCAGGTGTTGATTTAGATGTTGCTTCAGCACTCATGCACTGGTCTCCAATGTCATCCTACAGTCAACAGGATTGAGAATCCAAAGTAGATTGTTTAAACAGCCATTTTAAGATACTACTACTACTAATCCAAACATCATGTGTGAGCAAGTTATGGTTAAAAAAGCTTGACAAAGGTTTCACACCTGGAACGTGAATTCTTGGCACACCTTGCATACCTTAAAGCAGTAATACCAAATGTTGTGTGGACTTATAACAGTTTTTGTCTTTCTAACAATGCTTAACATACCTCTCTAACACCCAAATCCTCTCCTCTCTTACTTGCTCTCTGTGATTTTTACATACCTGTAAGTATGTATCTTGCATGCTACCCCAACTCATTTACGAATATCCCAAATATTTGGGGTTTTGTCAAACTGTTGTCATAAATGTGTTTGACTGTTTTGTCAAACACATTTATTGCCGGGGAAATGTTGTATTCTGTGTGAAGGGATGAAAAGCTGCTGAGCTGCAGCGCAGCCGCTCTCTGGTTTCCCTAATTAGATAAGTCCCATTCTTTCTTTTTATAGAGATGTCTTCCGGTCCACTGCTGTCCCATAGAGGCGGATCCATTGATCGTTAATTTCCTGATTTATATGGATTGATGGTGTAGATGAAAAGCTTGAAACACAGGCCACTGATTACAGGCTGTAAAATGCTCATTACTGCGTTCATAAAACACGTTTTCTATCCATTAACACTCACTGCACACAAAACTTAAAGCTGTTTTTCAGCATTGACTAATCTTAACTAATCAATACAATTGGTGGCATGTTCTGCCCAAAATGAATATATAGCAGTGTAGTGTGAATATGAACAAATTTGTGTTTGAATTTCAGAAATGTCAGGGGACAACATCATTTAACCCTGTTCTTTAAAAATGATGTTTATATGCTACTAATGTTCACAGTTCACTCATCTCCTCACAGTTCCACCTTAACAAATCAGCCTAAAGTGACTGATGGCTGGTAGGCGTTTCTTAACAGTCCAGACACTCTCAGAAGTTTACAGCTTACCTGGGAATCTCTCTCTCTCTCTCTCTCTCTCTCTCTCTCGGGTGTGTGGGTAGTGTCCTGAGGCAGAGCAGAGAATTATGGGAATGTAGAGAGACAAATGCTCTCTTCTTACTTAATACCGTTTAAATCAACAACCTTTGTCCTGAAGGGTTCACCTGAAAGTATAGCATCTAACCTGAGGCTGCACTAACCTGCAGGGTTTTGCAGGCTGACACAAACACCAGCACCGGTAGACTGAAGCTGCTAATAGCTAATGTTTCAATGTTTAATGTTTCCAACTTGCAGCATGTTTACATTTGACCATTTTCACCCGATGGTTTTCTTCTCAGGTTGAAATGATTTTGAAATTAATATGGAAAGAAATGACTGGGAAAAAAATAAGAGAATAAATAAAAGATGCACAAAATTATTAAAATCACCCAAATCATTCCCAATATAAAATGTTAACACGTGTTTTAACTAAGAGAAATAAAATCTAAAAGTAATCTGAATCTGAGTACAAAAATGCACAAGAATGTTTTCTGACACTGGCACAGAGAGACAAGTTAAATAAACACATACTGACACACATGGTTTCAGGACATAAGCTGGTTGTGTGTGTTTAACTTAGCTCTTGATATGAGCGCAAGCTAGAAGGTAGGAGGAGCCCTGAAACACGAAATTCAGGTTCACATCAAAGCTCCAAACACGACCTGATTTGTTGGATACTAGGAAGAGACATCTGAATGACTTTCAAAAAGGAGAGAAAGCCAGATTATTTGTTTTGGTGTTATAGTAACTACTCAGTATAGATAATTACTGTATATATGTCAGTCCTTCACACAGTGTAGATTCTTTATAGACAGCATAGGGGTTAACAAGGTTAAAAGGAGACGTAATTTGAAGCCTCTTGGTTTGGTATGCATACTGCTGAGGTGCCCTTGAGCAAATGCCTTCCCACTCGAGGGGCTGCTGGTCTGTATCAAAGCCTGACGTTTGACCTCTGTTCTGAGCCTGAGCATGACCTCTGACATACCTAAGTCCTCATACCTAAACGACAGAATAGGTCGTTTGCCAATGACTCCCAAAACGACATATATGTGTATATATATATATATATATATATGTGTGTATATATATATAGCCGTACAGGACCTTCATCATCATGGTAACAATAATAAACATGGTTAACGTTGTGAAACGATTGCAGTTTGGTTAGGTTTAGGCACTGAAACTACCACCAAAAATAACTACAGTAGTTACATAAGTTAAGTTACGTACGGAAGACTGACTTTCCGTTTGACTTTCGGTTTCAGAGGTGTTGCTTCAACTTGATGGATATTTTTAAAGGTGTAGTTTGTAGTGTTGTTAAGCAAAGGTTGTCCTTGCTTAGTTACATCACGTGACTTGCGACTTACTTTACAATCTGACGTAAGTTAAAAATAAGTCAACATTGACTTTTGGTTTCACACGGGACACGAACAGCGGTTTCCTGGGTGAACGTCCTGTGTTGTTTGACCCATCCATTCACCCTGACCTCGTCAATACGTGGACTTTGTTGCTCTTCAGAGGTCGCCACCTAACAATAAGCGTAAATATGGGTCATAATAAGCTGCTTGCACAGACGACCTATACGGACGTATTTTTGGGGAGGACAGTCTCTAGTTCAAACACACACTACAAGCTGTCTGACTTTTACGCTGGGTTCACATAGGAGGCGGACGCGCCGCGAAGCGTCACAATATCCCAATTCTAGCGCGAGCAGAAGCACATTTCTCTGCGCCGGTCAACAAGCGATCCTGCTCCTCTGCTCTTTTCTAGGGCTGATCTTTGTGCTGTTGTTATGTGCTGCGGATCATATAACTGCCGGTGCTTCTTCTCCACTTCTAGGATCTCTCTCTCTCTCCCCCTCTCTCTCTCTCGCTCTCTGTTTAGAGATAACTGACAAATATGTGTAGTACTAATTTTAAAAACACAGAGGGGCAGGAAAATCAAAAGGGTTGGCAAGCAGGATGCATATTCTATCATTTATCAGCATCAGATCATTTATATCATATATAATACATCATTTATATCCTTTATAATGTGTTTTCGTGCCAGATGCTATCGCTGCAGAGCGCGAGCCGGCGCCTCCTGTGTGAACAGCCCAATTAATTAACATGGCCCCCGAATGGAAGCGGGCAGCAATTTGCGGCACGTCCGGATCCTATGTGAACCCAGCGTTGGGGACCGTGGTTGGAGACTTTAACTGTATGTGGCAGATCAGAAAACGCTCATCAGTCCTTTCTTGAAGTCATATTTTCAGCCATGCTAACGGCGTGGCTCAAGGGTTTGCAATGTCGGTCGGTCTGTTGGTCCTTCACTTTGCTCCAGACTGAAATAGCCTACCTCAACAACTATTGGATTTATATTGAAATTTTGTACAGACATCCATGTTCCTCAGAGGATGAATTCTACAGACTTTAGTGATCCCCTCACTATTCATCTAGCGCCACCATCAGGTCAAAATGAACATTTGTCCAATATTTTGGTTTAGAAAACTAAACTAAGATGGCGAACGTGGTAAACTTTATCCCTGCTAAACATCAGAACGTTAGCATTGTCACTGCATGTTAACATGCTGATGTTAGCATTTAACTCTGTAAAAGTACAGACTCACAGAGCTGCTAGCATGACTGTAGACTTTAAGTTTCATATTTAGTCGTTGGTTTGATTTAATCACTAAAATCATTCAACTTAACCAACAAATTCTTCAACCTAAACAAGAAAATAGATTGTTTGCCTGAATGACCGTTATATGAGCGCTCTCATTTTCTGATGACTCTATCTATGTTTGTTTGTGCCTTCCAAAAATGACTCAGGTTCAGGTTTGTTGAGGTTTAGGCAACTAAAACTACTTGGTCAAGGTTAGAGAAAGAACATGGTTGACAGTTAGAAGAAGACAGGATGTGACCTACAGTCGATTGCGTCAAAGTCCAACGTTTCACTTAACAACTATCCACCCCAGCCCACATCATGCTACTTGTGCCTTCACTACTGACACACAAGAGTCATTATATGATAAGAAACATGGTTTAAGAAACGATCAACAGTCTCTGCAGCACTATTTTCAAACCACAGAAGGAAGAACAGAAAAATTAGAGAGCAGGGAGTAAAGGTCCACTAGATTTAATGGCTTCAGATAATCTTTAACCTGACACCTTCACTGTCACGGGAGCTGGATCACCTTCACGTTTCAGTTCTGTGTATACACAACCTCCATCCTTAATACACGCCTGGAAAAAATTGCACAATAAACACACAAGTTCACACTCTACAGGTCATCTATAGGACAGGGCAGAGACAGACATACACACCTGGCTTATTTTTTCCTTTTTATTTAAAGCAGGATCATGTGCAGCTTGTAAACCCACCATGTTGGTGGTCTTATAGCCAATGTACTGTCTTTTGTATATGTTCCTGTGAGATGAGGATGGTATGTTGTGAAAATATTGTGAAAATATTCCTCACAAGTCTCCCTCTTGTGTAACAGATCACCTGAAGGTGAACAACAAGGCAGTCAAGTAATGAAAGAGGTTGTCCTGTGGTTGTCTGAGAGGTCACAGGTTTGATGCCTACAGCAGAAAAAAAAAAAACGTTCCAATTGAAGATCTGTCATTAAAAATGGGTGGGGTTGTTTAGTTTTAGAGGCGTTGAAAATGGATTTAACAAAGACAAAACAGCTGCTTCTGATTTAGAAAAAACATATTTGTAAATGTGTAATATTGTAGTCCCTTTTTTTTACCCATAGTGCAGCAAGATGAAGAATAATATACATTGGGGTAAGATGATAGTTTGAACCTTTACTGGGATTAAAAAAACCCAAATCACAAAAAGTATTTAAGTAAGGCCCTGATCCCTGAGGCTGTTTTTTGTGATTTAGGTCCCTTTCAAAGAGACCCAAGTAAGAAATCCATTTGCACAGATTTCCATGGAGAGTTTTAGTCTCTCTTGATGGTCTAAATTAGCTTAAAGATCATTTAGTTTACTCCATAAGCATGACATCATTGAGGGAAATGTCAATATCTGTCATTTTGTGGAATTTCTTGGCCTCAAAATGGTCAAATTTAAAGAGAACATCAGCAGAAAATATTAATTTAGCTTCAACAGAACTCCAGTGACAGTAAGACACTAATTCTATACCCAGCAGAGCTTCTCATTGCTTTGATTGTGGTGTCTTCCTAGATGGCAGTGCGTGTATCTGGGCCAAAATGCCAACAGGGACACTGGCAACACCTCCACCCGGCCATGCCAATTTACAGTCACCATGGCGACACCAGCCGCTGCACAGTGCAATATTGTGTGTGGCGGGTTGGGACAGAAAGAGAGTTGGAAAGCAGCACTCACAAACTGTGTGAACCAAGACAATGAGGGTGGACGGAAACATCAGGGTGCAAGATGAGAGAGTTTATTATCCTCTAATATAGCATCAAGTCTTTTACACAGTGAACCAGCTATATTTTGACAATATGTAGAGTGACAGTGTGCAGGCCTGGGTCACAGCTGAACCTGAAGTCCCAGTTGACCAAAGCTTATGTAACTGCACTCATTCACTGAGAATGGCTCAGGCTGTTTTCAATGACAAAGCCCTCAAGTGCCAGTTGTTGGCAGTGATCGGGTGTTTGAGGAGCAGATATGAGGTTGATCTAAATTGGTATCCTCACTGAAGTGCTCTACTACAAGGCTCTTCACTGACAAAGCATAAAAGAAAATTTTAATGTCGTCCAACAAGTTGGTGAACATTTGTGTTTCATCTTTAATAATTCTTATATTCTAACTAACTCTTCATCTTTAAATCATCAATTAGTAATTTTTTAAGCCAAAATGCTAAAAATTAACTGGTTCCAGCTTCTGAAATTAGAAAATTTGCTGCTTTCCTCAGTTTTATATAGTTATAAACTTTGGGTTTTTGGACTGTCAGTCACACAAAACAAGCAATTTTTCCACAATTTTCTGACATTTATAGATATAATCAATTAATCAAGAAAGTAATTGGCTGATTAATCGATAATGACAACAATGTGTTGAGATGTGTGTCATGTCACCTTCAAATTGATGTTAGAGGTGCAATTTTCAAGGCCATAGCTTTGGCCTTAGATCACCTGTCAGCTATAGAGAGATCAGTGTCATCTGCATAGAAAAGAAAAATCAAAAATCAATTATGTGCTTAAAGATGTTTCTTAGTGGTAAAACAAAAAGTTGTAGTGCAAGTAGTAGTTCAAAGAAGTGGACCGAGAATTGGACCTTCTGGAACTCGACATTGAATGGTGAATGTTGTTGAAACAATGTTTCCAACAGTATCGAAAGCAGCACTGACATCCAGAAGTAAAAGAATAGCATTTTTTTCCATTACAGATGATTCAAAATAATTTACAATATTACCGGGGGTGGTTTTACTGCTATAGATTGCTCAGAAAACACACTGAAACTTCTCAAACAAGCTGTTTTTGTGTAATTAGTCTGTCTTTTCTTTCATGTTTGGTCAATATGTTGTGGACCCTCCAGCCATCGGGGTCCATTTTGCCTCTCCACCACATAAAACCCCCACAACTAACACAAAGCTTTGGTCCTCCAGGCTCATGATCTCCACAATTTGTTTTCTACATTGTGCAGGTTTCCAGGACGTGCACGTGATGATCTTCATCGGCTTCGGCTTCCTCATGACCTTCCTGCAGCGCTACGGTTTCAGCAGCGTGGGCTTCAACTTCCTGATCGCAGCCTTCGCCCTGCAGTGGGCCACACTCATGCAGGGCTTCTTCCATGGTATGCATGGAGGCAAAATCCACATCGGAGTCGAGAGGTATGTGGAAAACATACTGTACATGTATGAATGCACACACACACACACACCGCAGACACACAAACAATATGTTGAACATGCAAAATCTGTAAACCACCTGTAGTTTTTTTTAGCTTTTAATCTTCTCTCTTACGCTTGCCTGTACACATCCCGAAGCATGTTGGAAAGTCCACAAAGACACACATACATAAACAACTCACTTAATCTCATTATCTTTGCTTTCAGCTTTTCCCACTCAATGACAACAGCTCAAAATATATAAGGACAAATGCAAAAATCAAACTGCCATGCCATACTGTATTCATTACAGATGATGGGCTTGTTTCTAGAGAAGGGCTAAGTCTAGTCCTTGAATGGATTTCCATTTAATATATCAATCAGTCAATCTTTCTAGTGGTTTCTGATAAGACATGCAGGACAAGGTGCTTTTTATTAAAAAACAAAAACAACAACAAATGAAACCGCAAGATTTACAGACTGATAAGGTGTTGATTTAAGTGGATTAACAGTTTTGAGGTGGTAGGTTTTTGTGATTGCCTAATTTTGTGGATACCTAATGCAGTTTGTGGCTAATGTATCAGCAATCAAGCAGTGAATGTTTGGCCATTTTGAATGTCTTATATGAACAATAGATCAGTGCAGCTTTAAATCTTCTTAAGTCAATCTTAAATCTTAAATTATGTTGTGTGGCAAAGAAAAATGTCACAGAAATGATCAAACACAGCGTGCCTGCATTAGCAAAGAAGAAAAGTGGTCACAAGGCAGACCGCCCTCCCCATAAAATATGGCCAAATAGGTCATCTGTGCAAGCAGCTTATTATGACCCATATTTATGTTTATTGTTAGGTGGCGACCTCTAGTGGCTGTATTAATTATGATGGGAGCAAAGGAGGAAGTCAGGTGCGGTAGTATAAAGAGCGACAAAGTCCACATTGGGCCGCTGCTCGTGTCCCGAGTGAAACCAAAAGTCAAAGTTGACTTATTTTAACTTAACATCAGATCGTAACGTTAAGTTATGTTAGTTAAGTTACATTAGTAAGTCATGTGACGTAACTTAACTTACATACAAACTTAACCAAGTAGTTTTGGTGCCTAAACCTAACCAAACTGCGACCATTTCACAATGTTAACCATGTATTTATTATAGTACGCCTGTCGCTGGTACTCTCCAACGGTCATATATGTCGTTTTGGGAGTTATTGGCAAACAACCTATTCTGTTGTTTAGGTTGGAGGACATGTTGCACAAGGACACCCTTTACTTAACAACACTACAAATTACAGCTTTAAAAGTCTATATCAAGTTGAAGCAACACCTCTGACAGATCATTATGAATTGTATTATTTTGTCCATGCCCTGCACGAGCTGCTGTAGTAATGTCTTTTATAAACTCTGTTTCTTTCAGTATGATCAATGCTGATTTCTGCACCGGCTCTGTGCTCATCTCATTTGGAGCCGTTCTGGGGAAAACTAGCCCTGTCCAGCTGCTGATCATGGCGATGTTCGAGGTCACACTGTTTGCCGTCAATGAGTACATCCTGCTGTCTCTTCTGGAGGTAAGTTACAAAAATACAGATGTACTGTAGCAGTAATTACCCAAAGATCTCCATGTGACTGTTTTGTGTGATCTCTGAAAAATGCAGTGCCAAACAGCAGTGACTGATTAGCAACAATAATAGGTAAAAAAAATGCTGTTCATCAAATATATCAGATTTTTTAAACCAGGTTGTGGCTAACTTTGTTTCAGGCCAAGGATGCCGGGGGCTCCATGACCATCCACACATTCGGAGCCTACTTCGGCCTTATGGTGGCCCGAATCCTGTACCGGCCCAACCTGAACAAGAGCAAACACAGGAACTGCTCAGTCTACCATTCTGACCTGTTCGCTATGATCGGTACACATCTCCCAATGCTGGAGCTTTATTGTTAAATGAAAATATTGTTACTGTCCAGAAGAGTAACAGTTTAAAACACCCAGGTTAAACATTCTGCTTGTGCTACCATCTAGTGGTTGCAACATGCATAAATTCACAATGTACTACTGTACAAGGTTACATCACAGGTGGGTGTGGTCAGGTGTGGTGATACTCAAACCTTCAAACCCACAGAGATCAGTGCAGCAATGCTTTTCTTCCATACTGTACATTTGTGTGAATTTGCTCTGAAAGTCAGTTGTACTCGTCACAAATTTCCATTAGTGAAAACAGTAAACTTGAGGTCTCATGTTCAGAATACACATTTTGGAAGATTTGCCATACATGTTGATGCCAAACAGAAGTGTGGACTGGAGTCACATGACTTGGCCTCGAGTCAGACTTGTCTCATGAATTCAAGGACTTTAGACTCAACTTGACAAAATTAAAAAAAAGACTCGACTTTGACTTTAACACCAATGACTCATGACTTCATTTAGATTTGGGATTTAATGTCCTCCCAATCCCAAAGAGCAAATTAACTCTACATTTTCCTGACAAAAGATATACTGTGAATCAATACATCAGCAGCCAATCACGTTGTGTTAGCTGGAGGGAAAATCATTCTTTTTTTTTTTGTAAATTTCCTGTACCAAATTTTTAACTCTTTGGTCTTGTCTTGGGACTTTAAAAACAACAACTTTGTACCACCTCTGATACCAAATACAAATACAAAAAAGCAGTAAAAAAACTTGGGCTGCAACAAAGACATGTATCCCATCCCCTTTAACTGGGATTTACCAAAATTAAGTCCTGATTTCATCATCAAAACCTACATGTGAAACACAATTGTACTTATTGAACAGCAGCAGAGACAGCTGGACTTCCTTTTGGTTTTCTTCCAGGCCTAAACTCTCACAGACTGGCTGGTAAACATGAGCGTGTTGGAGTCTGTTTACAGTAGCACTTCACTGCTATTTGGAACTATCATGTGTGGAATTTCCCAATGCAGCTTTAACCTCACTCGTAGTGATAAACCGATCGAATGCTGTCCTAACTGTTGTGCTTCTCAGGTACCATCTACCTGTGGATGTTCTGGCCCAGCTTCAACTCTGCCATTACTGCTCACGGAGACGACCAGCACCGCACAGCCATGAACACCTACTACTCCCTGGCAGCCTGCACTCTGTCCACCTACGGCATGTCCGCCCTCACAGCACACGACGGCAAGCTGGACATGGTGAGGACACACGTTTATTATCATTACTGAGTTGAATTGTGGTTTCCAAAATCAAATCAAATCAAGAACAAAAAGTAACAATCACTCATGAGTTTGATTGCTAACTTTACGAATCGAATTGAGTCAAAATGCTCTTCAGAAAAGTGATTCACAGCTGCAGAAGTAGAAGATGACGGCTTCTAGTTCACAATCAAAATGAACAAAGGTTAAAGGTTCAAATAAAAACAGCAGGTGTAATAAATTATCTTGCTGACACGAAAGTGTTCAAGTAAAGACAAGAATCAGAGGGAACTAGAAAGGTTTTTGGAACATCTTGTCTTCCTGTCAGCAGGGTGAATCTCAGCTTATCAGAGTTTAAAACTCACTGGTGCAGTGCCCGTTTAAGGCGTGGCCATTTAGCGCATGGCCGTTCTGAATGGGCCGATTGCTTGGCTTCTGGAAGTGCTGCTTGCAGTGTTGTCGAGAACCGCTCATCCGATCGACTTCACACTCGACGCTGCACTCCCTTGGGTCGTCAGCAAAACACCCGCCAAGCGTGAAGTCGATCGGATGAACAGGTGTTGAGAAAATCGAAGGACAGACAGACAGAGGCTCCTTCCTTTATGACAGAGTTACTCAAAAGATAAAAGCTGATAAATGTGTCACCTGAAAAAAAAGTCACATGGAGGCTCATGTGAGTCAAACACTGTATCGCTGCTGTCGTTCTCAGCTGTCAGCAGTAAATCATCCTGAGATCAAGATGGGACATTCCTGCGCTGATAGTGATCAAGCCTAAGAGAGAATCATATTCACTGCAGTGACTTGACAAGGGAGTGGGCATACCGTATAGCCTGTTCATGGTAAAGACAAGCAAATCAGTTTGTGGAATCAGCTTGTCTCTCATGCATTCCACCTGTTTCTGCATGTGATGTAAAAGAGGCTGCAACATGTTACAAACAGACTCATTGTTTGAATCAGAAAGTCTCATCTGATCATCTGTTGCTCCCTCTACAGCTGTGCAGACCCATTTATGTTTCCTCACTGTTTTTGAAACCAAAAGCAGGAAAATAAAAGTTTTAATTTTTAGAGTGAAGTATATACTTTTTTGATTATATATATTTTTGATTTTTACAAATAACAAGATGACCTTTCCCAAAAAGAAGTCCGCTGCTGTATGCGAAGTCTACTCTTGATTTGAAACTTGAAAGATTATGAAATTATATTTGTGCATGATGGGACATTGTGAGCACAGAAAAATGTTCTTTGCAAGCACATAGATTATATTTTTTAAGAGAAATTATCATTGTCAGTGTATGGAGCACAGAATAGATTTTGTTTGCTCAAATTAAGTTATTCTTTGTGTGTAATAATTTGTCTTCAAAGTAGATTTTTTGTCTGTGCTCCAACTGCACGCTCAGAAATGAGGCACTAATATACTGCCATAGCAGGTCAGCTAGGCTAACTTAGCATGGCTTGATTACATTTTAGCAGCTTGCAGCAAGAGCTCTGAGCTTCATGATATTAGCTTCTTTTTCTCTTTCCTCTTACCTTTATCACTGGGTCTTTGGCACTGCTCGCTGAGGTTTAAGGAATAACCACACTAGTAGTGCTGCTAAAACTGCCAGCTTGCAAAGCTACAGCGCAGATGTGTGTGGTTTCTTGCACTCGTGACCATGGCCCAAGTTAAATATTTGATGTTGGCAAATGATGATTAGTTTTTTCACTCTGTCTGCTTCCAGCCACCAGTGTCAGTAATCTAGTTTGTCTCATAGTGTTTTGTGGTTTCTGAGCTGCTACGTGGCTCATTTAAAGCAGCTAGTTGAGTCCAGACCAGTAACCGGGGCTGTTGCCAGTATTTTAGAAATACTGAGGTCATGAATCCAAAAGAATTTCCACGTTTTTTTAAATTTGGATTTGTTATACTCTTTTTAATCAGGTTAATTATACTTTCTGTACATTTTATTTCTCAACATGAAGGTTTAAATGGTGTGTGTGTATATTATTTTATGTATTTATTTTATGTTGGTCTACAAGTAGTCACATGTGAATACATTCGAGTCTAAAAATACTGGAACCTCCCCCAGGTTGTTATACCACCAAATATCCCGCAAAAATATCTAGGACCTCAATATACTTACAGCCCAATAGTAGTTATAGGTGCAGTGAAGGACAGTGAGTTTCAGGATTAACTAGACTGCATTAAAACCTCTGCATCTGCAAAATGCTTAAATACGTTTCATTAAAAATTTAGCAAATTAAGTCTCATACCCCTTTTTCTCCTCTTCAGGTCCACATCCAAAATGCTGCCCTGGCCGGTGGAGTTGCAGCGGGAACAGCTGGTGAAATGATGTTGACGCCTTACGGCTCCATGATTGTTGGTTTCTTGGCCGGCATCATCTCTGTTCTGGGCTTCAAGTACCTCTCAGTAAGGATGATTCAGCAGTTTATATTTTATAATTAAGTCAGTGACGATATTGAGAAGTTAGAGGCAGAGCTAAGGGGGGGGAAGAGACTGTAAACCATACATCAGCTAATTAGTAAAAAATATCAAACTATACTACTATCAAACAGCTGTGAAATGGTCAAATCTAATAACACTGTAAAAATGGCAGCAGTGCACCTAGAAAGCCTGTATATATTAAGGGGATATTTTAGAGAGCAGATGTAATCATACATTTCATTACAGCTGTAATCAAACCTAACACCGTCTACCACTCACTGCCCCGATATTACATTTAAATATCACAGAGAATATAAGTGGCTGTAGTGTGGGATTTGATTTCCACTGAGCTCCACCTTTATAAAAAAAAAACTGCAAATGCTGTGGATGAATGTGATAAGTGTACTTTATACTGTGATGTTGCAATGTCTCCTCCAGTCTGATCCACAACACTGACAAAGCCACGTGACCAGCATCGTCTCTCCTTCTTTTCCTCCTTTCAGCCCATCCTGGAGGAGAAACTGAGGATCCAAGACACCTGCGGGGTTCACAACCTGCACGGCATGCCTGGCGTCCTGGGCGCCATTGTGGGAGCGGTGACTGCTGCCGTGGCGACCAAAGACGTTTACGGAGACGGGTAAACATCTCATTTGCGCTGTTGTTGCCACAAACACCTGATGCCTGCAGCGTTGTCACAAAGACAAAAAAAAAATCACTTGTCCATAAACACGATTGTTCAAAATCCCTCTAAACAAGGTTCTTATCCTCTTAGTAGGACTTCATCGTAGCTACAGTCATACATTATGACACCAAGCTGTGAATTTGTGTACTTAAAGCCCCACTCCAGTGTATTTTGGCATTTTTAGGATATTTCATATATTTCTGATATTGATTAACCACATTGTTTGCCAAATATTTTTTGCCTAATAATTTTGTGCTGAAGTTTTAAACATTTAAGCTGCTGCTAAAACAGAATGATGACGTACGACTATAGTCCATAAACATCGCTGTGAGCTAGCTAGTCAACTTGTATTTTACCACAATTGTAGCATTATAGCCTTAGTTATATCTCTCTGTGTAGGTGTGTCCGATTGTCTGTCAGTTTGTCTTTCTAGTTAGTTAGTTAGTTAACTTAGGTGTAGCTAGATAGCCTAACTTACTGCATTAGCTAAGTGAGGGTATTCATTTTATTTTTTTTAGTTTCGTCCAAAAGCAGAACAGTGTTTAAAATCAAGCAGTAAAACTTTGCTTGGTCGACTCAATGTCACCTAACGTGTCTGCTTTGTGAACTACAAACTGAATATATTTGCTAATATGGATTACAAGTGATATTAGCTTCTAGCATGGGTGTGGTGAGAAGATACATATAAAGTGACTTCAACAAGCCTGAACCAGACAATTTTCCCCAGCAGTGGTTTGTCCTGAATTTCCACATTTGTCCGTTTGAATAAGATAATCTCTGTGTGGGTTTTACTGCAGGAGTGTGTTGGTTACAGATAACATCACTTTGACTGCACTTGCAGATCTCAGCTGTCTTCAGGCGGCTCTCACATTACTCATTTGGTGCAAAGTCACCATGCAAGGACCTGCAAAAAGACAGTCGCTCTGTGGTATTAGTGATATGTAAAGTCTGTTGTTTACTGCACTGTATCTGACATCCTGTTGTCCCCTGTTGTTTCCCTCTCTGTGTGTTTCAGTATGAAAGACGTGTTCCCCAATGTGTATGATGGAAATGTTAGCGCGTCCGATCAGGGCGGTCGTCAGGCCATTTCCCTTGCTGTCACCCTCGGCATGGCCCTGCTGGGAGGACTTATTGTCGGTAGGTGCCACATCCTCCTCAGTTATTCCAATAAAGCACTTACATCACTCTCAAATTGCATGGATAGGTTTAGAGTTAAAACAACACAATAAGCAATGATTTGGAGATCAAAAGATGTCCAGATTTCTGGGTTAAATCTGGGCTTTATTTGGAATAATAATGCGAAGGGAGTGCAATGCAAAGCAGATTATTAGACCGCATTAAAATATATCCCCTGATATGCTGTCCAAACAACTCAAAAACTTTCACTTTCAAACAAATGTATCCTATAATAAACTTAGACATCTAGACAAATCAGTGCTTGCTGCTAAGACTCATTAAAGAGAGGAAAAGTACGATTCTTTTCTGCCCTATATCATGTAATGACCAAGCAGTTGCTGGTTGGGTTAATGATAAACACCAGTGACTCACTCAACAATTAACTTTCTCAGCTGGCAGCATTTCAAAACTCTCTTAACTGTGTTTTGGAAGCTACAGAAGCAAATTCTCTTATTATGGACATTCTCAAAACAGAGGTCATTATAGGGAAGAGAAATCTCTAATATAACAACCAATATATGTTGTCAATCACACCCATCACAGACAGTAAAGAACCCACAGACGTGCACTGAAACACACACATGCAGAAACAAGAATGTGTTCCTGCAGAATGAATGCTTTAGTTTGTCTGTACTACAACTGGAAACTACAGTGTTTCATGTCAGCTGATACCACTGATTCCACTGAGATAACTGTAGAATGCGACAGTTGCATCCTCATTTCCAGTACAATGCTGACTGGCTGATGTAGTTTTACTAAAAAACTAATATTGGCCTAATGTATCAGTAAACATTACATTTCTTATGTGACATTCAGTGTTTATTGACAAGGCCTCTTTTCTTTCTGTATTAGGTTTCATTCTGAAGCTGCCTATCTTCGGTGCTCCTCCTGACACCATCTGCTTTGAGGACAACATCTACTGGGAGGTGAGTTTGACGACACGAGATGTTAACCCTTTATTTTATAAGTCTGAATCATTTCCTGTAAATAATTATGTTATTTGGTCCTAATTACAGGGAAAATGGAGACAGTGTTTAGTTAAAACACTTCCAATTAATTCATTTTAGTTAACTGCAAACATTATCTAAAGAGTCTTTTAGTTAGAGAACAGAAGATCAGGAGAACGTGCAAAAATGTGACATTTGTCTACAGGCAAGCATACAATACAACATACTGTAAACAGAGAATACGTTTCCACTAATAACTTAATATTTATTTGGGTTTAAATGGAACCGTTCTGTCAAGGAAGTTTAAAGTTTCCCTATAATTAGTACCAAATTATAGTACCGTATTATGCAAGTAGGGAACCCATAAAATAAAGCGTTGTAATCTTACTTATCGGTGACACTTTCCTTTACAGGTCCATATTTTTCTAATAGTTTCCCAATAATATAGACAGTGTTCAATTGGTACATTACCAATTAATAAATTCCAATTAAATAGTAACACAACCTCGAGTCTTTTAATAATAATAATAATAATAATCTTTATATATAGAGCACTTTTCTAAAACCACATTAAGTGCATGTGCTTTTAGTCACAACAAAATGTGAAATGTGTCTACGGGCAAATGTACAATTCAACATATATGAAGAATAGACTTTCCAAACATAAATGAATAATAGATTAATATTTATTCAGGTTTAAATGAAGCTATTTTCCTTATGATTAGCATCAAATTACAAAGTTCTTTCCAGGAAACTTGTTGGGAAATATGAACCTGTAAAATAAAGCATTTTGCAAGTGATCTTTGCTTAGGCCTTCAAGGTGAAGTAAACACCATTAAGATGAAGTATTTTCTCCAGTTATTACATTTTCCTGGTGTAGGAGAGTGTAGCATTAAATATTACAGCCACAAGATGGCGACGTGGCACTAACAGTCAGATAATGTGGCTGAGCTCTGTCAGGTGAGGCAGTAGTGCTGTCTGACCACCAGGTGGAGCAAACGCACCACCACACGATGTCATCATCCAGGTGGGTTCCTGGATGATGTCAGACCTTTTCACTTTGAGCTGACATCATTTAGATTTCCCCACAGTGCAACGTGCAACATGTCTGTCACTCATCATGCTTTAGATTTATGTATATTTGAGTCCAGGTATGTAAGTGCACATGTTACTATATGTAGCATCATGTGAACGAAATTACGTGCAGATTTGATGTGATAATTTCACACGTTACAAAGGAATTAAATGAATAACATTGCTGAACATTATATTAAATGGTTCTTTATCTATTAATTCATAAATGCAGTATGAACCTCATTTTTAGACATTAAAGATACAGATTAAGATAAAATGTACTTCTTGGTGCACTGAGCAAATATTTTCATAACCCCTTGAAATTGTTTTTGTTCCATTTTTTTAAATTAATATTTGATTGATTCTCTGTCCTCTGCTTGCATAAATGACATCAAATAACAAGGTAATTCAGTGCTGCTGTTTTCCATCCTTAACTCCACCTTCATCTTTATCAATTTTTATCTTTTTAATAAATATCTGAAAGGGGAACAAAAGACAAATGCACGCTACATGCAGCGCTTCAGAGAGACCTGGAGGACATTGACATTTAGAGACACATCGCCACGAGACAATTAATGACATAAAACCAAGAAGCGGCTACTAACGTGCACCTTGAAAAGCGACAATTAGACTGTATTTGGTCAGGAAAATGGAAGGATGTTTGAGACCAGACGAGGTCATAAAAGTCTAGAAACTCAATTATCTCCTTCTCTTTCTTTTTCTCTGTCTCAGGTGCCTGGAGACGAGGAGGGTCATGAGAACCAGCTGACCACTGTGAGGACGGAGGAGTCTGAGAAGCTCAACAGTTAGACGCACACACACACACACTGAGGTTTTAGTATTCTAGCAATTGATTGTTACACCCTTTAGGTTGTAAAAAATAAAAATGTACCTGCATCGTGCTCATGTCAACTGCCAAATGTCTGTTTTTACGCGTAAAAAACTCAAAATTTCCAATTTTTTATTCTGCAAAAATAAAAATAAATTCCCTTTTATAGGTTAGTGACATATTTGACCACTAGAGGTCGATCTAAAGCCATGCCACTCTGTGCTACAGGCCTGTGAAAAGACTGCATTGGGAAATGATGTGTCTATTTGATGAAAGATGCTGTCTAATTGTCCCCTAAAACAGGCCAAGATACGGTTACAGAATTTAATTTCAGTAGCCGGTTCGAACCAAAGACAAACAGACTCCTTCAGAGCCACAAACCTCCATTCAATAGAAACACTGAGTCTCACTGAGTCTTAGCAAACCATTTTAGTTTTTACTATGTTTTTTATTTTAAATAAAGGATTTCATGCAAAACAATGCAGATGCATGATAATGTATTATCTCCTAATACTTTAGGTTTGGGACTTTCTGTGATTTTATTTTTCATATCAAACTGTATATGATTAGTTAGAATAGAAATGTCACTGTTGGTTCAGTTATGTACCTTTATATTAATTGTATGTCTGACCTTTACGCAAAATTAAATCAATTTTTAGATTGGGCTTAATCAATTTGGTAATAGCTGCAAACCATTTGAATTGTAAGTATTTTGAAACACAATATTGGATTCATTTTTGACAAAATAAATTGTTCAAGTGTGTTGTGTCTCATTTAATATGTAATATAAAACTGTATATTTTCTTTTATGATGAGGGGCAAATGAAGACATCCAGCTAGTGTTCATCATAAATCACAATTCACATCAATATCGATAGGGGAAAAAAAAGACACTTTCAGGAAATAATTGATCATTTTTTCCTTGGAAGTCTGTTACTGTTTAGGCTATTATAATTATTCAGTAATTTTGTAAAATGTGGGAGAGAGGCGAGTGGCTATGCAATCAAGTCTCTGCTTGTTATGATGAAGGCCAGTCATCATTAGTCCTTTTTTTTTCTTGAAGGCTTAATGACTGTGTAGCAATCACGGCGGAAGGGGTTAATGCCTCCAATCCAGATGGGGTTTGTCTCTCACCACGTAAATTACACAGTTTCACTTTCGGGGATCAAACAGCCAAAAGAAAGCGGGTGCCCTTGTTAGATATGGTCTCCTCAGGGCCGGGGTATGAGGGGTGATTAATGCCACCATAAAGGAGGAGGAAGAAGCATCATCATCATCATCAACAACTAACCGCTCATTTGAATGGATCTACCAGGAAAAACACTTCCAGGGACTCATGATCCCTTCGTCTTGGAAGGGCAAACATGGAAATACTAAGAAGCATTGTTACTTAAATATCTACTAGTATATTATTCCCTCATGAATCTCATCACAGGTTAACCCCCGGCATCTGATTGACCAATGCCACAGATGTTCTGCTTGAGGAAAATCATCCACAAATCCACTCATGGTAAATCAAAAAGAAATGTTCTTCTAATATTTGAATTCTTGTCTCACAATCATCAAAGTCAGACTATTATTATTATTTCAGTACCAAAAGTCATGTTGACTGTTAAAGTGCAAACCAGGAACTGTTAGCCGTTACTACAGCATGACTTTTCATGGTGCAGATTCACCAAAATGCAAACAAATTTGGAGCCACAGCTACTTTGCCGACTCCGGGGTCGGCATCAAATAGGAAATGTGGTGCCAAATCTCAAAAACATATTAATCTCAAATAAGAAAATAAGAAAAAGACAAACACAGGACTGACAAAAAATTATTGTTTCTTTCTTTTACCCTATCAGTTACATGTGTTGGCTCAGGACGTCCCACCAACATGGTTCTTATATCCCTGGAACAATGACACTCTCCTCTCTCCTTTTATATACAGATATTTGCCCTGTGTTGAAACCAAGCACCAACCTCTGGGTCTGAAAAGTGAAGCCAGTGCGGGAGTGCCTTAAACCTGCATTCTTTCTCACCACAGCACAGAGATTTAACAGAGATGGTTAAAGTGGTGATCGATATAAGAATTAACACTGATTCAAATAAGCTTTAGTTCTCCAAGATCTTAGTGTGGCCTTTGATACCATTGATCTGATGAAATCCTGCTGCACAGACTTGAAAACTTGGTTGGTCTCTCAGGAACGGTTCTAAAGTGGCTTGGATCGTATTTGACTGGCCATGAGTTCTTTGTTTCCCTGGTTGACTTGTGGGACTCCATAACCTGTGGAGGCCCACAAGGTTCTGTTCCAGGTCCAGTCCTTTATAAGTCTCTATATGCTACGACTTGGTGGTGTCATCAGAAAGCATATCATCATGACACCCAATCATACATTTCTGTATCCCCAGATGATTTTTGCCCCATTGATAGGTTAGTTTATATGGCATAAATGTATGGATGTCACACGACTTCCTACACAGAGATCATAATATTTGGGGAAAAAGAGAGAGCAACTGTCTGTGCACCTTCAGTCATTAGCCCTCCATACCAAGGACCAGGTCAAAAACCTTGGGGTGATCTTGAATTCTGACCTCAGTTTTGAAACCTACATTAGGAATGCCACTAAAGTGTAATTTTATCATCTCAGAAACATTGCTAAGGTTAGACCATTTCTCTCTCAGGCTGACACAGAACCTCTTGGCTTGACTATTGCAATGCTCTCTTGTTTGGTCTATCTAAAAGAGCTGTTGGCCGCCTACAACTTGTTCCGAACACAGCAGCCCGAGTACTGACGAAGACCAGACTGAGAACACACATAACACCTATTTAAAAGTCATTGCATTGATTGCCAATCAGTTTTAGAATTGATTTTAAGTTTTTTGTACTAGTTTTTAAATCACTGAATGTCCTGGCACCAGTCTATCTCTCAGACATGCGTTTTAGATATGCACCTAGCAGGTCCCTTAGATCCTCTGCAGCTGGCCTCCTAGTCATCCCAAGGATTTCAACAAAAACGTGGCATAAGGAGTCAGCTTTTAGCCACTGTGGCCCTGAAGTCTCTGGAACAGTCTGCCTGAGGATCTGAGGGACATTTTTAAAAGAAACTCAAGACATATTTTTAGCCTGGTTTTTACTTAGGATGCCTCGTCATTTGTTGCCTTAGTTTTTAAGTCTTAATCATTGGTTTTCATACAATTTTTATCCCTTTTGTTTATTTATTTTATAGTTTTATTGTTGTAACTTTTAGTCTTGCAAAATTCTATTAATAATTATATTACTTACTCTGTTAAAGCACTTTGGGCTGCATGTTTGTGTGAAAGGTGCTATATAAATAAAGTTGAGATTATTAATCATGTGCTTAAAATAATTTTGCCAATATGTCATTTTTCACTTGACGTCTATAATCATTATAAAACCTACATGTTTCAATTCTCATCATAGACTGTTTATTTAAGTCTGTTTTCTATTGATATCTTTGTAAGTTTTAACTTTGGTAAGCAAGGTATTAGCATATCTTAATGATGTCCTTCCTGTTTGCCTGCCTCTCTATGGCATTAATCGCCTCTCATACTCAGGGCCCCTTGCAGGCTGCAGGGGCCACGTCTGACCCCCCACCCGATTTTGGTGATGATACCTCGGCGTGAACAGGCACCGCAGCCGTTTCCCAGGAAGGAGAAGACAGGTGGACAGCTGTTTACTGAATAGGCGCTCATACTGAAGAGCTTAATTGAGCTTCATAGGGCTAATTAAAATGCAGAGAAAAATAATCATGATTATGGTAATTATTCTTTTGTCTAATATGTCTTCCGGAGATGTGCTTGTTTGGCATCATACCTGCAATATGTTGAAGGCCCTGAAAAATAAAAATAGAAATCTTTTTGTGGTCTTCAAGCCTGTACCACAGCTATCATTATATTAGATGAAATGTTAATTGTTTTAATTTCTGTTGTTTAACATATATTCTGCAGTGAGCTAGGATAATAACAGCATCTAATAACAAATTGTCTTTACGTTTGACTTAAATTATCATTAAAGGTAGAGATTTTAGAATAAGCTTAAAACTCAAATCCTCATTGGTATAGGTTGTATCATAATGTCTATTATAAAAACTACCTATAGAATACAGAGAAGAGTGATGCAAAATAATCTCACCTCATGTCCTCTTTATTTTAGGGATATGGATGTTTTTGCAGTCTGTCACAATGTGTAAAGTTTTCTGGGAAATTAGATGTGGGAATGATTTGCTGGGAACTTTCATTTAGAAATGTAGGCTTCAGCTCCTGTATGTCTTATCTTTTGTTATATGTCACCATGATACTAACAAGTTTTAGGTTATTTTTTCGGGATGTGGCTGAAAGAAAATAGATGCCAAATTGGATTAATTGAATAAAATGAACAGTGTCTAATATACAGTGCTTCAACATCAACTTGTTTTAAGGGCCCTGCTTTCTTTACGTCTATGCTCACATTTTGGTAACATTTACACTGAAATAATAAGACCCTTTAACTTAAGGAATGTGTCTGGAAATTATAGCAGTAATACAGTTTTTGATCAAACCAGGCAAACATACACTTATAAAAGAAAACCAACCTGAAAGTTTTTGTAAAATCCTGGCTATGACCCTGCGTGATTAAACACGATTCCCTCTTTCCTTCAATGCAATATCACATGTAAATCCAAGAGGCCATATTACGCTCTTGACCTCATCACCTTACTTCTCTACATGTGGCCCTTGAGCAAGGCACGGCATGGGAACGGTGCTGATAAGTGCCTCGGGCTACACGGGCTTGTTCTAAGCAGCTGTACCTCCTGTGGCTCAGCCTCCAGCTTGTATGTGATTGTTGTCCGTAACACTGCTCTGGAGGTGAACATAATGGGTTAATAGGCTCCCTGAGGATCTCCTGGTCCCCCATGGGACCCCTCAGCCAGCTCACAGCCCTGTGGAGGCTGTAATGGGCTGGAGCTAAAACCACCGTGGAGATCTGACACACTGACAGGACGTCAGAGCCTGATAAGATTCATACTCGTGTGTACAATAATTCATCTTGTCGTCACTATATGTGGAGATAATTGTGTGAAATTCCTAGTATTTGTTGCAAAAAAATAAAAGATATTTTATCAAAATGTTGTTTTTGTAGCAGCAAATATGGTGATATATACATACATTTAGTGGAGTAAATTGTAAAAATCACCCCATAGTTAAATAAAAGTACAAGGTCTCACAAAATAAAAATAAAAAAGTTCCAAACTTTATGTACTTTTGAGAAAATATACTTTGCAACTTTACATCTCTGCTTTCCTTTTACACAAGACACAGTGATAATCTTTTAAATGCATAATTATTCCACGTGCTTATGTTTTTGCTGAGATCCATCACAGAAAGATTCTCAGTGTAAATTGCACTCAGAGTATAAATATCAACACGTTGGTGATGCATCTGGAAGTGCACACTCATCAGAGTTAATTAAACACTCATTTTAGTTTTTTTTTACTGCCGTCCCAAAAGCAGTATCATCTCTCCAATCAACACTTGTCAACTCTGAATCATCATCACTGAAAAATATGGAAATGTGGGAATGTTGCTGTCTTGTTTGAGCAGCACAGGTAGAAGATATGCACAGAAAACACAAGATGTTACGTAAAGAAAAAACAAAACTTAAAGCCACATTTTGGGTCTCCGGCTGTGACTTTCAGTGCTGTGTTTTTCATTTAGTTCCAGATTATATTCCGGGACAGAGCTGTGGTTTGTAGCCCCCCTCGTCACTATTCTGGAAGAAGCAGCCACCCGCTGAGCGGTTGTGACTGATGCCAGCTAAGCAGGGTGATGATGGAGCGGGGTGTCAGTGGGGGATGCTGACTAAATGCAGGAAGTTGTTCAGTTGGAGAGGGTTTCAGCCACTTGACTGAGGGGAAATTGCCTTCAGTGCTCCACGAGTACTTGGGAGTGCTTCACTTGAATTTCCTCCCTGAAAAATGGCTTGCCATGTGAATGCCAAATCAACAAAAGTAGTGGCAGTGTTCATTCTGGGCCCTCAAATGTTCGCCTCTTTCATTGCTTGCCTGTGGTCGACAAATCCTGTGTGTGAAAGAAAGAAGAGTGCAACCTGCCACGCCTGGACCTCCCCTCATGTCCCGCGTGGACGAATATGGATAATAACAGATGCATATTAAAATGTGTCCTAAACACACTTACGACTTGTTGAACACACACTGTATTGTCCCAAATTTTATAGAGAGATGTGTAGGAAAAGATCATTTTCAGGAAGTTTTGAATTTCTTCTGCAGAGGGCAGTTCATATTTACATAATTTCTGTATTTGTGCTCTGGTTTTAGTTCGATGTCTAAGATTGCCTATATCTTTGTTGATGCTGTTACCCAATTGGCCTTAGTGAAAATTATTAGGGTAGGAGGGGGAGTAAAAAAGTGGGGAGGGTTATGTATTTTTTAGTAGTCTGAAAAAAAGGGGAGGGTCTTTTAGATTTGTTTTAACCCAGATTTATATTTTATTTCCAGCTGCCCTTGAGCTGCGAAGAACTGCCAAATTATTGTTCCATTTACTTATTTCTGCACGTTAAGTTTTTAAGCTTAAACGACTTGAGTCGAGTCAACACTGTTATATTTTGAGATATTAGGAAGGAGGGTGTTTGTTAGTTTAGTTAATTTTTTATTTCTGTGTCATTTCAAACATCTAGCCCGTCCCACATTAGATTATAAGACATCGCTTTTTTAGAAAATATACATCTTCCTGTAATACATATACTACTTTTCTAAGTCAAAGGGGGGGGGGTCATTTGAAAATTGCAATAAAGCCCAAGAATTTTTATACAATCCCTAAGAGTAAAAAAAATAATTTGTTATAAAATTTGGCGCAGAAATGTGTTGAAAGTTTCACTTCCTTTTAACACCAAAATGTTTTGCTTAAATTAAAACCTTAAAGATTCAAGATGAAAAAACACTTCCAATATCTTATCACAAATCCAGATAAAAAATAAATCTGCCACTTTCTTTATTAATAAGAAGCTTTCCTCAGATTTCATTCATTCATTCTTTAACTTTAATTCCTTGAGGTCATTATATCATTGATGTGCCTCTCTGTAATTCACACTTCTCTTTATTCTTCCTCAAACTGCATACTGGGCCTTTAATTCTGCCTTAGATGATTAAGCAAACCCAAATTTTAAGACCCTTAGATAGAACAAAAAGGCTTCACAATTAGGAAGATCTAAAGAAATCATATTCATCCACTGGCTGAATGACCATTGTGACAGGGAAGGATCACATTTAGGGCAGAATGGGGCAGCCTCTAATCCCAGAGTTCCTGCGAGGTCCCCTGGCTTAGCACCCCTAACAAGGCCTCCCACCGGACCCATTACAAGAGGAAAAACCAACAAAGGCAGTTATTACACACTCCTTATGAAAGACACCAGGGGTGAAGGGGGGCAAGCTGGACACCACCGGAACAAAAGAGCACTGACCGCCCCCTCCCGTCACCACCACTCGTCTCCTCACACCCTCACCTCCAACCCGAATCCCCCCACCAACCCGCCCGCACGCCTCCAAACCAGCCACTTCCACCACACGCATGCCTCCGAAGCTCCAGGCATTGTGGAGGTGCGTGACTCGAGGGGGTCGGCGGAGGTTGGGAGAGGTCGGGGGCTTCATGGCCTGTTAATTGAGTGAGCCCATTGAGGGAGCATGTGGCTCAGCAGGGCCTCAATGGGGGTCAGTGCTGTGAATGCAGGGGAGGATAGCTAGGGAGTCATGCTAGTCTAGCTGGGAGAGCTCAGGGAGAGATGACTCCCTTCACACGCACGGTGGAGATGAGACGAGGCTAAGACACAGAAAACTGAACACGTCACACCGGTTCTCAGGCCTCTTCTCAGTGTGTCCCAGATAATTTAACATTGACATTACTGATGCTTGTCTCTAAATCTCTCAAAATACATCCCTGATTGTCTTTTATGAACCTTCTCGGCCTCTCAGCTCATGCTAACCATTGCATGACCAAACTAAGACTGCAACAAAAATAATATTATCTTTGTGTATTTCATTTATTGATTTACCAGTTCTGTTTTGTTGTAAATTAATTCTTCACAAAGTCATTAATGCAGTGTCCCCAACAGTGAGTTTGTGGCAGATCCTAGCCCTTGCCTGTATAAGTTGCTAACACTGAAATAAACCCCTATTAACCCTGATAACAGCCACATTATATTGGGGAAACACTGAATACTTGAACAGTTAAAATAGACAGTGAACTGCTGAATACTGGCATAAAATATCAAACATAAGGTAGCTGACTGCAGTCTAGAAATATGTTGGCCTTCACAACTCCCCCCACACATAACTTTAAAAAATGTAGTGGCTTAATTGTATTGTATTTTTTAAGTTACTTAAACTTTAATGCCTCCGTTGTAAGAAAATAATTGTTTGTAGTCAGTTTTCCGAAACTCCAACTTTTACTCTGATCACGGTTTTCAGTAACACGGTAGCAGTATTTTTACTTTGTCAGCATGAAAAGTGAGAGAAACATGAAGTTTCCCATGAAGGGATGACAGCAGATGGAAGACGTATGACCAGAAACGGGAAGCAGTTTGACTATGAAGTGGTGTAGAAGTTAGGGTTGGGATTTTGGATGAGACATTTACCTTCATCTCCAGGGTCCTGCAGGCTTATAGCTTCCAACTTGTGCCAATAAATGACACAATGGGAGAGACTTCCTTTCAAAGGTTAATCCTAACCTCAACCCAAGCTGTTTTATTTGCATGAAGCCACGCATTAGCTAACCTTCTCACTAACAGACTCATGTAATCTTCATAGAATCATGTCAACACACAATCTGCACATTATACTTCATGCTCATCTCAACATTTGGATGAGCAGATTTGCAGAAAAGCGTACAGAGACGAGCCAGATTCATGTCAGAAATGACTGCTGAAGCACTTTAACCCCTGCAGGACTCTGTCTGACACAGTGCTACCTTCTCCTCTCTATGAGCTCTAATATCAAACTGTCCGAATCGAATCCACTTCCAGCAGATCATTTAAATTCACTCTGCAGTGCTGAGACTGGAGTCATTGATCCTCACTGCATCGTATGTCTTCATATTAGATGAGTCTTCCCTTGACTCCATTTCACTAAACCATAAAGCTAAAGAATAACAAAGACAGATCAGACGTGTGTAATCATTTCCAGTCCTGCAAAAGGAATTAAAGGGATTGAAATTTGTTCTGTGTGAAATTCTCCTGAATTTCGATACTTTGAGGACTCATAGCCCTGCAATCAGTCCGTCTAAAGAACAGTGCTGAATCCAGATCTTGACAGAGCATATATGGCTTAAATTTATGAATTCGTTCAACTGTTCAGACCGTCATATTCAGTCGTTAAGCTCTCACTATCTGCGTTTGAAAAGGTCCCCGAGGGAGTCGAGGGGGGACCCACCCAATCCACATTGCACATTACCTCATTCTCATCAGCGAAAAAGACCGAAAAGAAAGCTACTGATAAAAGACCGAGAGGAAAAAAAATACCCAGAATCCGATACAATCGAAAGAGAAAGAGACGGCGAGAGGAAAAGATGGGGGGCATGCGTTAATTAACAAGCTACTAATCTCTACCAAATTAATAACCGGGTCATGGATGTGAGGAAAATAGGGATGAAAAGAGGGGAGAGGAAAGAGAAAGAAACAGGAGAAAAGAGGAGTGTAACATGATGGCTCTGGGTACGCCGATGGGAATTTTGTCCCTGTCTTTTCCCCATAACCCCTCCTAACCTCTCCCATTCTCCTCAGCGCTCCGATCACAAACCCTCTTTGTGGCTCTCCCAAAAAACCTTCATCGGATGCCAATTTGCATAAAGGCAACAAGCAACAACACTTTTTTCTCCCTCCTGTGGGATAGGACAGCAGCAGCTCCTCCCCTAGCAATGGCATTGCAATTCTTCTTGTTTTAGGACACACACACACACACAGGAGCATACGTGCAGGATGACATGACGATGAATGTGCTTGTTTTATGATTCCCTCAGTGCACGTATTGTAGTTTTGCGTACAGCGGTCTCACACACACACACACACACACATGCTGCATACACACACACACACACACACACAGTCATTGCTCATGCATTCATAAATGCAGCACGAACACACACACACACACGCGCACACATAGAAAACCCTCACACGGCTCCCTTTTGAGCGTAATTAAAACAGGAGGTGCTCACACAATACGCTTTTGTCTTAGGGCATGGCGAGGACAGGCGGGGCGAGGGGCCGACGCATATTAATTAGGAGGCTATGGTGTGAAAGCCAATCAGGCGTGTTAAACAGATGACATACTGGGACAAATATGGCACTACTTTCTTGCTGCTCTCCCACGGTGGCGCATGGATACAGGCAGTGCTTGCTGCAACTTCCGGCAATGGCACGCTGCCAGTGGTTGGAAATTAGCAGCAGTAGCTGCTGGGATGAATTAGCGGCCTGAACAATGCAGGAGGCTGCGTGCGACGCAGCAGGGAGACAAGAGGTGGCTGACGGCTTGAATGTCAAACCAGTAGGTGGCGACGTCGAGTCAAGCAAGCTCAGACCTGCACAACAGCTCCTTTTGTTTTTTTCTTCCCATAAGCCTCAGAATGCGCATTCAGACCCCAAGTGTAATTAAATGAATGCAATCAGAAAGGTATGTTTTGGATTTCTGATGAAGCTTTTTCATAGCCAACAATGAGGAGAAGAAGGGACGTCACCTGGAAAGCATGGCGCCAGGAAACAGACTTTTTATTTCGAATGAATGAAAACAACATCACACACAATAACCCCACATCTCTATTGAGCCCCCGGCTGCCAGCGTACAGTATTTCCCTGACAACAAAAACCGTTAGCCCAGATTTAGCGTCAGATGTTCATTCCAAACTGGACACATCTGTTTGGTTATCAATAACACTGGGAGTGTTTGGCATGCCGGCAGCTCCCCTCTTTTTCTCCCATTCACAACTCTGTTAAAGGAGAACAATTCAGGTGTTATAAATCACCGAAAGGGGAGCGAGCCAGCGAGAGGCTGACAGGCTGTACAGTGGCAGAGGGAGACCTCCAGCACCCTGCCACCATTTTTTTTATCCTCCAGGGCCACCCAGCTTCATTGACGTGGGCGATCCCAACCTCCGTTTCTTTGTTTTTCCTGCTCAATTTCCCTATTCTCTGGGTTTCTTTTCTCTGGCGCTCTGTGTTTGGTTGCAAGGTTTGTACCCCATTTCCTTTACGTCTTTTTTTTTATTCGTTCCCCCTATGCGCCAATTGAATTTGTCTTATTCGGTTAATCTGTCCTGCTCTTTCTTGGCCTTTCTTTTCGCCGTGGCCTATCCCCACCTATCCCTTCCTCTTTGCTTTCCCCCTCTTTGCCAACTCACTCCTCTGTCGTTTTCACCCTCCCTTTCTCATTCTCACCAACCTTCCCCCCTCGGCTCTACCCATCCCTCTCTGCCATTTCCCCGGTAAGGGGGCACTTTGCTGCTCCTGTCTTTCGATCTCCGCTGTTGGCACTCAGTTCTGAGCGGCCGGCCCAGTGTGTGCGGAGGGGAAGCTGTGTGTGAGCAAACGGGTGCCCACGCCTGCCCCCGGCGCCACAAAGGAGCCTTTCTTCGCCCATCAATGGCTTCCATTAACGCCGGGCCCTCTGCCTCTGGAGGGGATGTCAGGCTTCCCGAGATGGCACACAGAGACGGCCATTAGAGGCAGGAAGCCGGGGGAAGGGGCATCATGGGAGAGCTGCCAGGGCAGAGGAGGGGGGGAGGGGACAAAGAGGGCATGAGGCGGCGTTTTGTGTTCTGAACTCAGCCCTGTGCATATTCAGACACAAACTCCCAAAAGGACACATTTATTCTCTCATACACACAAGATGATGCATGCATGCACGTGTGTGTGTGTGTGTGTGTGCGCGCACGCCAGGGTTCAGCTGCTGCAGGCTTTTAAAAGTTCACACAATCATTTTAGGGTTGATATATATATGTATAATTTTCTACTGATAATTGTTGAGTTGTTGTTCTGCAATAAAAATCTATCTGAATAATATTTTGGCTCTGTTTTTTAGTTTCTATGTATCTACATTTTTGCAATTTCTTCCTCAGGATTGAGTCTTTCTAACCTGTCACCAACAACGAGTGTCAGTCAATTCATCAACAGCAAGTGTATCAAGTGGCTACCCCAAATATAGTGTTGTCTTCCTGAAAATGTCATGGGGCCACTTTCTAATATTAAATTTGCATCAGTTAAACAAGAGCACACGCACATTCACATTCTACAGTATATACATATTATGCAGCTTTATGTCCCATTACAACTCCTATCCACACACAAGCATACACATCAACACATACTGAAGAATAATGCTGGTGAAATTCTACATTTATGTTGTCTGTCTCTCAATACTTCCCTTCCACGTACTACTGAAGATTTAAATCTTTAAAAATAAATTCACACATATAAATATCCTTTTTAAAAAGGCTGAATACTTCCCTAAAACAGCTGGACACCATTTTTAACAAACGTTACTTAAACAGGAGGAAGAAGTGCATTTGTTGAGGACTATTTTCAGCCACAGTGTGTGTGTTCAAGGTAATGAAGGAACATGTCACCCAGTGAGCTTCATTGGTGTGTTTTTAATCGCACAGAGGAAGAAGATATATCAGTCATTTGGATACACACACAATACTTCACTACAGGATCAGTTTATTGTTGGTTTTAGTATTTTCATGGGATTTGTTGACACAGGCCACCAAAATTCTATATTAAATGAAATTCTTATTTTTTTGGCAGGATTTACAGCCTGAATCTCCTCCAGCTCTCACCTTGCTGTGGACACTGTGTGAACACTGTTGCTTCTCTAATATTTCCACACAGACATATCCACAGATATAATAGAACATAACCAAATTTGAAAGGCCAATATCAGTGTAATAGATCACTGTGATATACATAGTGTTTGCATGTACCAAGGTCTCACATGTACGTATACACACAGACACAGACCTTGGCAGTCGGCTCCTGTTGCCACCCTGGCCATCTGAAAAGGGAGGAGACGTCTCTTTGATTGAAAGTTTTCAGGGGAGTTTGTCCTTATCTTGGGCCTCTTTGAGAACTGATGCTGTTGTGGGCCTGCGTCACCCACTGAGACGGGCAGAAGAGGATCATAAAAATCTCCATGTTATCCAGTTATTTTTACTATTGAGCCCTTTAGGTCTTGTTGAGTTTGAACAGGTAAAAACATAATTTCAATCTGTTTCCAAATTAACTTGATTCAAGATTTTTATTTAGAGAAATATGTCTTATTTTGAAGAAGACAGGAGATTGAAGACACATTGCTGCACCAGAATCAGATTGTTGAAACAAGTTGATTTTTGTGGGAAACTGAAATTATTTCACCTCACTGGCAGAGGTTTTTACTTATTTTAAGAGAATAAGGGCACAACAGTAGGCAATAAGAGTTTTGCAGCAGGGACATGTAACCACAACACAAGCTTGACAGATACAAGAAGACACTAAAAAAACCCACAGTTGCAGCACGAGGAGGACAGTCTCCCGGCTCTTCCTGTGGGCGGGGGAGGACAGCTATCTAGGCACAGCGGCGTCTGAGGCGTAGATGTGAAAGGAGGCAGGTCGGCCTTCTCAAGACCTTCTGAGAAGACACCACGGGATGGTGAATGGGAGGGTCCACTCTATATGGGGGGTGGGGGCGTGCTGTGAGAGCAGGTGGGGCGGTAAAAAAGAGATGTGGAGTGTGTGCAGATCAGAGGGTGTATGCGAGCCGGGGACGGTCAGCATCCACTGATCTAATGACGGCCCGACTTCAGAGCGACGCTGGCTCCCTTTGCACAGCGCCAATTAACTCCAAGGGTGGGGACAGTTGATGGACAAGTCTATTATTAGCATGTGAGGAGCGCCGCAGTGCCTCAAAGAAATCAAAGACAGAAAAGTCTTGAAGGAAGTGGCGAATGCAAAGTGAATGCGTGTGATATGCTTCATTGGCCCAATTGTGGCCGTATTGCTTTCTTCTCCCACTCCCTCCCAACACCACCACCACCACAACACAACTCTGCAAATGATGTAATTTGTGGCTCTGCAGAGATGTCCCCTCACTGCTGCCGTGCTCAATTATACCACTCTGGGAAACAAAGAAGGAAAGTACACCCCTTCATTCAAAGAAACATATCAAAGGTGCCTCAAATGCTTAAATCCTTCCAGCTGAGCAGAGCACTGCCTGCTGCCCCTCCTCGATCATCCCACCTATCGTTGTCTTTGAGCAGGAGATCGCTGATTGGGCTCCATTTCAAACACATTTCTCATGTCCACCAATAAGCTTCTTCAAGGACAATCAGTGAACTGCAAAACCCTCCGAACGTCCAATCACACTGTTCAGCTGCTAACATTTTGCTTTAATTATAACGTTCTTCAACGAATGTTGTGTCCGAAATCCGCCCTCATCAGCCCCTCAATACTTTACTCTGTAGTGATCACTAACTGAGATTTTACATTGTAATCAGTCATCATTTTGCACCATCATTGACAGGTGTAGAGTGTCATGATGATCATTTACATATCTAGCAAAACCAAAGCGTTGCAGTCTGTAGCTAACATTTTAACATTTACAATTCTATGACAACTGGGAAAACTTTGACTGCTGAGGAAGATCATGGGATACGAGGGAAAGCTCCAGCACAGCTACTAATGGACCATGTGAAGAGATTGTTTTTGTCAGCTGTTGTTTCCAAGGTCAAAAATGAAAGTCCTTAAAGTGCTCAGTAAAAAATGGAGATTTGAATATCTACATTCCCATGGGCAACTCCATCTGCTGAGGAAGACTGTGTAACATGATCAAAAGCCCCAGAACAGCTACTGAGTGGATCTTGATGTGAGATTTGTTGATTGCTTTTGCCAAAAAATGGAGGAACGTAAATATCTTTCAAAAGTAAAACAATGCAGTCCGCGATTTTTAGCAAAAATTAGCATGTTGTTTGCATTACATTTTTGTGGGAATATTTGCGGGTACTATATAATGAATACATAACACGCTTCAAGTAAAATGGAGGAAACACTTAAAGGACAGGATATGCTCAGAAAAAAATAGAAATTTGAACAATTCCACGACAACTGCTGAGGAAGATCATTTGATATGACAGAAAGCTCTGGCACAGCTACTGAGTGGACTTGTTTTTGTCAAGAAAATGGAGGAAAGCAGTGGTGAAATGATACTAAGTACATTTACTCAACCTTTTATAGTAGGCCTGACTTTTACTTTGCAATGGAGTACTTTAACATTATAGTGTTGCTACTTTTAGTTAAGAAAAAGGATCTGAATACTTCTTCCTCCACTCGAGGAAAGTAAATATCTTTCAGAAGGCAGCATGTGGGGAGTGATTGCAGACGCAGAGCCTCAATTTTCTAAAATTATTTTATTCAAACAGAATTTCCGCAATTTCCTGTAACCTTCAAGGTTCAGTCATCCACACAGAGATGAATTCAAAGAGGTAACAGGTGTGTACTCACCACGTACAATACAATACAAACTTTATCTTCATGGAACAATACAATCGAATACTTTCAAACAGAAGGTGCACGTTGAAAAATGAAAGTTAAAAATGAAGAAATGAAATTTGTATTTAGTCATGATCACTTTGGAAATGGATCATCCTCTCACCTTCTTTTATGTCTCTTTTCAGGAGGCTAATTAGTTGTCAAAAATAGATGAGCTGTCTACTGTCAACCAAAAAGAGCCTCAGAATATCTCTCTGCCTTATTGATTTGCTCTGTAAATATGTGAACACTGTTTGCTCAGCCTCATAGGAGCCCTGTCAGAGCAGATCTCACATCATGGAGACGATCAACTGCTTTCAGAAATGTGTTTTGCTTTGCCATGAGAGCCAATCAGGAGACGTGCAACTTCAAAAGAATTCATTCATTCTCATTTTTTTAATCAGGGCTTAATCTTAATGTCTGCTCAGCAGTATATGGACGCCTGATATAACGTATGCAGGGATTAAAACGCTGAAAATGAAATGCTAATAAGAATGTAATCAAGAAGGAGATTCAAACTACAGCAACTGTTGAATAACATGTTTCAGCATTAAAGAGTCAGAAACTGTCACATGAAGACAAAAAAGGATTTTTAAATATTCTTTATGTGGCATTTTAACTTAAATATACATGTGTGGCTTCAATCAAAGTTCAGTTAATAAAAGTTCATTAAATGACAGTGGATTTCCACCTGATAAAAAGAAAAGGCAGCTCCCACTCGAATTAATAGTATTGCTAATGGAGATAATGAATGGGAAGAAGTCAGTAGCTGGTTTCACACTGATAAATGTAAGTAAGCAGACCATGTTAGCGGCCTTCAGCTCACATGAATAATGCATGTTTCTCCTTTGACTGACAGGAGTGATTTAAACCTCACAGTATAAATAAAATAGACATGTAAAGAGGCTCAGGAGCCTTTATAGGTCCATTACTTTCACCTTGATACTAATAAGGGCCAGTGCTGCAGGATAACAGTCTGTTAAAGTCCACATCAGGCCCAATAACTCAGGGGGACATGAAGGAGACTTAAAGGATATACGTCTGGTGATATTTTCTTTTTTTCTTTCTTTCTAATAGTCAACAAATCCCACGAAAAGAGCACCATAAAAAAACTATTAAAAACACATCAGGGAGCCTCACTGTTGTTCCTGCATCACCATGAACACACACACTGGAGTTTATTTGGACTCAGTCCCACACACACCGTCCTGCTGCCCCAAATACTCACCAGAGCACCAAATGTGGATTCATCCGCAGCTGAAAATAGTCCCCAACAAATGTACTATTTCCTCCTGTTTGAGTGACGTTTGATAAAAACTACAGTGAGCAGCTGCTTTAGGAAATTACTGAGACTTTAAAAAAAACAACAACAACTAAACTTTAATGTCAGCTGCTGAGAGCCACAGACAGAGAAGGTAAGTTTGTTAAGATGTGATTAAGATTTAATAGAAAACAGGACGATAAACATAACAAAAGTAAGAATTAATAGTGAATATATGAAATTAAAAATATCATAAATTATATTCAGGTCACAGCACACCTATCCAGCAAATGACTGGATACACCAAGAGAGAAAATAAAGCATAATAGATTTTGATATGGCAACTGAGCACTTAATGTACAATATTTCCCATGGCAGATATAAAGGTTTGTGTTTGTGGTTTTTTTTGAGGATGTATCGCGACCTATAAGAAGTCCATTATTTATTTATTACAGAATCCTGATTTCTTTTGGTTGTTTGAAGGTAAAACTGTATATTAATTTGTCGGTTTTGAATGAAGATAGTTTTGGCTACAAAGATATTACAGTGTTGGCCTCTTACAGTAGAGTTTAAATACAATATAACATTTTTACTAATCAGGAAGGACACGGTGAAACCCTCGAGTATGTTTCTGAATTTCTTGTCCATGCAGTAACTCAAAGTCTCTCAGGTCAGCTAACTAAAGTCGTCTCGGCTTAAAATGAAAGGATACCGTTAATTTACTGTCTTTCTTTGTCACTATTCATCCAATTCAACTAATTTTCTTTTTTTTAAATAAACTCTCAAGACTCACTTATAATTCCTTAACTTTTCTCGTCTGGTGTTTTGCTTTTTGGATTTAAATTCTATTTTTTTATTGTTCCTGCTGCCTTTGGGTTTATCCTGCCTGTTTGATATTCTGTGCTTATATTGTGAAGCACTTTGCAACTTTTGTTTTGAAAAGTTCTCCTTAAATACATCTTTACTTACTTATTCATAGACAAAGTAAAGGTGGGCAAGACAGAGATACAATCTATCCTTCAGAACAGGACATTTCTGTTATGTACATATATCAGGATTATTTAAAAAATATTTTATTTCTAATTTATTGATCTGTACATTATGATTTGTTATCATGTTATTGTCGTCTGAGGTGTCTTGTGAGTCCACACAGACTGAGCTCCAAAGAAAAAGTTAAATGCAACATTTATAATTGATCAGTGGATTAAAACATTTGACTTAGACGTAGACGTCCACTTTTTATTGGTCACACTCCTTTTATACATGTACGTTTATGCTTTTTTATTGATCTATTCATTAATAAAAAAATTTAATCGAGTAGAAAAAAAAGTAAGTTTCATCTAAAATGTTGTGTGTCCCCCAGGGCCAATATTATCCTGTAGGAACATTATAGATGCCACAAAAGACAGTAAGATCTCCACAGACTCTTGAGGAAAAGCTGCATTTTTATTGTGATTTTTTCCCCTTGCAGGGCAGATCCATGCTTGTATAGAGGAGGGATAATCACATGCACAGCTTATCTTGGAAATGTGTTCTCCTTTATGTGAAGAGGACATTTTTCTGTTGTTCAGAAGGTATATATCTGTGTGGTGGTTTTTTCTTTTTTTCCTACCATCACTGGAGGAGGTGGAGGGCGGATTAAAGTGAGGCTAATCTCCAATCCGGGCCTCCTCCTTCGTTCCTTCAGTTCAGCCTCCCTGCAGCTGCCAGGTTGCTGTTCCACTTCTCCGCGGCGGCTTTTATTCATGAGAAAGAGGGGACGATGGGGGGAAACAAGCAAAATGAAAATGGCAGCTGTTTGTTTACGCGTTCCCACGACTCCATGCCAATTAAGCATCGTCATTCCGTCAGCCGCTTGTCTTCCCTGATTAGACACCCCTCAGCAGACAAGAGAGAGGGAGAGAGAGATTGTATATATATATATGAGACAGAGAGTATATATATAGACGGACAAGATATATATATCATATATATATATATAGACAAGAGCTTATATATATATATATATATATATATATATATAGAGGGACAGACAGAGCCAGGAGAGAGGAGAGAGAGAGAGAGAGAGAGAGAGAGACAGAGAGAGGGATGACAGAGGAGAGAGAGAGGAGAGACAGACAGAGCGAGAGAGAGAGAGAGAGAGAGGAGACAGAGAGAGGGACAGACAGAGAGAGAGAGAGACAGAGAGAGGGACAGACAGAGAGAGAGAGAGAGAGAGACGGAGAGATATATAGTCAAGAGACATATATTAGACCAACAAGTATATATATCAGACATATCATATATATATATATATTAATCAAGCACGTTATTTTAATATATATATATATATATTTAATGTCAAGTTGTTTTATATATATATATATATATATACTTATCAAGAGCCTATATATATGCATCACATCATATTTCATATATATATATATATATGCATCATATCATGGTTTATATATATATATATAATGCTATCAAGAGCCATATTATGGTTATTTATATATATATATGCATCGCATATTATTTACATATATGGTTATGGACAAGGACAGAGCATATCGCGAGGCGAGAGCATGAATTTGCGAGAAGGTTTACATATATATATATATATATATGAGTTCCCGACATGAGCCCCGACCCAAGCACCGCCACCAAACCAATACCGCCTGCCTCATAACCAAACATGACCAATGGGTAACAATAACTTTGTCCACTTCCGAACGACCCAATTATTATTACAATGGCTGGACAGGCTGATTTAGACCACCTGTATCAGAATATATAGGGAGATTATTCTCACATGTAGAATCATTATTGGCCACTTTATCTGTAGTCTAATGGCGATTTATTCAGGATTATATCCACTCCTGTGAGAACATAAAATAATAGTCACACAGTTTCTATCATAATTTATAGGATTACATCTTTTTTTCACTATATAGGAAGATTTAGACCAACCAATCCATAATCTAGTATAAAATTAAAATTATTTTGTCATGAAGGCCTAAAAAAAAAGTTTTAAAAAGTACAGAAGCATTACTAACCCGCTTGAGACTGAGTTGAGATTGTTCACACCGCCGGTCAGTGCAGCGTTACCTTGAAACCATTTAGGCAAAATAAGAGACAAAAAACTTTATTTCACAGATGTATAAGAGCAAAGATTTAACAATGAGTGTTTCAGTTATTGATTTAAATTTTTTTTCACTTTCTGCTTCTTTATTGAAGAATCTGATCTGATCCTGAAACCATTTAAGGTCGAATACAGCCTACAACAATATATAATATAATATATAAAATGGCTGGTTTGAAGCCATTATTGTAAAATGATTTTAAAGATAAAACCATATTTTCCAAAACTAGACAACTTTAAACCAGCGAATTATATAGAATATATTAATTATGTAATGACATGGCGACGCTTGAGTTAGTTTATGTGCTGATACAGAAAGAAACGTCTTTTCTGACAATTACTGGTATCGAAAAAATGAAGTTTGGTAGATAATTTAACTCATTTATAAACTGAATTTTAGGCTGTGGATCCTGGTGATATTTCTGAAAAAATATTTTAGTATTAATATTTAGTTACAATTCGTTATTCTGAAATAATGAAGTTAACGAATTGTTGCCTGATTAATGACGTGCTGAAGCTGATCACACATTATGACACAGGGCTGCAGTGTGTTCAGTGTTAATCCACAGAAAGGAGACGAACTCTGTGTCAAAATCAAACTGTCAAACCATCATTTCTTTTCCATTATGCAGCCAAACCCATTAGAGCTCTGAATGTTGGAACTAAACCAAACCTCTAACAGAAAACTCTGGTTTTGTTGACACGAGGCGGGCCGTCCTGTAACCACAACACTGCAGGTCTGACTGCAGCAGCAGCAGAGAAGAAGAGTCCTTCAGCATGACGGATGTGTGTTTCTGCTTATTATTGGATTACTTCACGGTTTAAATTGCAATTAGGCTCAAATGACTCACCAGATATGAACCACAATAATCTGAATCCATGGCACTGTTGTATGAATGCACAGGAGTTCTGTCAGACCTGAAAGTGTTCCTCTGTATGCTCTAATAATAATAATAATAATCATAATAATAACATTTATAAAGTAAAAATAAACACAAAGATTTTATTTCTCTGCATGTTGTCCTGTCATGAAATAAATTCAGGCCTTAAAATTAAATCAGAAGACGTGACACCACACACACACACACACACACAATGCTGCAGTTTAACTGATTAAAGGGGATAATGACAGCAGATGCACATGCACATGGATAAGGCCTACACACTTCAGGTTATTATGGGAATATTACAAGAATACGCTATAAACTCACCATTGAGCACACACACACACACACACACACACACACACACACACACACACACACACACACAACACATAACTGTGGGAAAATATGTATGAAAAATATTACAAGGATTTGACCATATGGAACAATAAAAGGTCCCAAATAGAGAAAGAGGTAAAGATTTACAGGGCTGAATGAAATACAGTTTATAGATGGGGAAAAAACTCTAAATTGAATTAAAAATTAAATTAAAAAAGTCTACTAATGTAAAGTGAGTGAGTTTGTCATTTGTTTGACTTCACTACATTTCAAAGCAAACATTTATCTTTTAACTTGACTAGATTTACTTTATATCTTATCCCCCAATTTTTTTTTAAAAACTGTACTTGAAATTATTGGCGCTACACTCTGCTAAACTTAAAGTATAAAGTAATTCCTTTAAAAAGAGAGAAAGTCCTGATGTTCCCCAGTTAGTTAGCAGATTAGACATCATCCAGACTAACTGAGCAGACACCAACATGGCTGACAGCTGAAGCTATGCAGCTATGATTTCCCAAAGGTGCAATTCCACTAATGACCACTTGATGCTGGCTTCAGGAAAACTTAAATGTATTGAAGTGACTGGGGAAAAAACCCTAAAATGTCCCCGTAGATATACTACATACATCATGTTTTCCATAAGAAACTGGGATCTCAGTACTTACTCGAACCTCCTGTAATCTGAGTCTTGGTTATAGTTCCTTTGATTGACAGGTGTCTCAGCCTGTCACAAACAACAGTGATGCTGGCAGCTTTTTCTCCCCGTTGCCTAAATCTGTATTTCAAGGCTTCGCAAACACATCAGCAGACTATAAACACATAAATCCATGTGTGTGTAGAGTGTGTGAGATTAAACCACTAGACTAAAGGATAAGCTAAAGTGCTGCTGTGGGTAAAAGTGCAAAGTTTTGATACTGATACATACAATGATTCCTTTCCAAAACATTCACAATAAGTAGACAGAAGGGTGAATTCTGTTTGTTATCTTCGCGTTTCGTGTCCATTCACTCTTTAGTTCCTCATCCTCTCTAGTTGAAAAGGTGCATTAGTCATTTAAATAAGCTGCAGTGCTGCTTGAAGCTCTAATGTGTTTTGTCAGTCGTGAAGAAGAGAAGCAGGTGGAAATGTCACAGAGTATTACCTGGAGTTAAGTACACGAAGAGAAGATATTAGCAGATTTATTTTTTATTCACATCAGATACAAACAGGAAAGAGTGAGACAGAGAGGAAAAAAGACAAATCCATTCAACTAGCAAAAATTAAATTGATGGGTTTTTTTCCTCAAGGGATTTTGGCGGTTGTGTTTTTGGTATTTGCACCCCAGGCCAGTAGGGGGCAATAAACAAAAGTTATGGTGGTGGCTCTCACTATAAAGCTATATAATTCACCTGAGCACATGGTTGTTGGTTTGTTTGTTTGGATGGTGGTGAGAAACAGCAGTTCACACAAACATGATTACAAGAAAAGTAAAACTTCCAAGACCTCTGCTTCAGGTCAGTGTTTATCACATTAAACCCTAATGCCATCCACTACCATCATGCTAATTAGCTATCTTAGCTGTAAAGTTTTGGACAGTTTGTTGCCACTATGGCAGTTTTGTGACCAAAAAGATGTTGGTTTTGACTGCTGCAGTCTGGCAGCAAGCCCTCATTACACCTGATCAGCAATGTCATATGATTGTTTTTTGGGCTACATATCACATTCTTTCATTGCTTTCCTGTTGTTTTATTTTATTTATTTATTTATTTTTGTTCTTTAGAAATCTGAATCTGAATCTGCTCCTGCTGCCATGAAACAAACACACCCGGAGTCACAGTGAGTATTCAAGTATTTTATAGTATACTGTATGTTGCCAGCCGAGTCGACATCTCAGAAGCCTTGCCTAAATGAACTTCCCAGTGCTGAGGCCTGAGCTGCCTCCTTCCCTCCATCTGAACAGCCTCTCCACCCAGACAGCAAGACGGACAGCCTGCAAACATAATACTTCATGTCTGCATGTGGAGGGGGCCTCTCTCTCTCTGGCCCCTCAGAAGAAAGTGGAAGGGGGTTCTGCAGGCTCGTTGCCTCTCAGACAGGCCTGATCCCACGGTCTCCTCCTGAGAAGCAGCCAAAAGTTGACTTTGTTGCTTCTTTGTGCTCGGCTCATTTTAGGTTCACATGTAGGCACTTTTGACCAAACTGTCACAGGAACTAAACTCAGAAACTAGACCAGGAACTAAAGGTTTTTTGACACACTCATTTCTACGTTTACATCTCAGGAGCCAAGAAGATTAGGTCAATTAATGTAGACTGATACCAGCTAAAAGCAATGGTTTGGTTTAAGATATAATGCAGAAGACATCAGATAGGCAAGACAACTCTCTCTGGCTGGTTTTCTGGTTGTTTTCCTTCCACAGTGATTCTGGTCCCTGTAACAGTAGTGAAGCACCTCACTTGGAGACTGTCCTCCCAAGAAAAACAACAGCATCGGTTATTCCAGCTGTGTTTACATTCAATTGACTAAGCTCTCAGCGGCTGTAGGAGTTATGACTCTTGTCTGCTGGGAGCAAAGGAGGAAGTCAGGAGTTTCACTGTTCGTTTCCTGCCGATAACTTTGGTTCCTTTTAACCATGAACAAGATCATTCCCTAACCATATCCACGTGGTTATTATTGTAACCAAGGTCTCCTAATCTTTTTAACCCAAATCATGATCTCTCCGTAACCCTAACCAACCACTAACCATAGCGTTGTCGCATCATAAAACAGATTTAGTTTTCAACTGTGATTTGTAACGATTTGTAATGATTTGTAACGCTTCTACACATTGTCAAAATGATGTATTTTGTCGTTTTAATTTGAAGGACTGGTTGCATACTTGGCATTCTATCCAGAGGTCATTACATTTGGCTTGAAGCATGAGGAATTACTGGCAAACAGATGTCAACAAGTCTGTTTACCCTACAAAGCATTGCTTTGTGGATTGAGTTCTCACAGCTAACAAGCCTCTCCAAATCCACAACAAACTACGGTTCTCGCTATGTTTTCAGATGAATTTGTGTATTTAATTTAAGTTCTTTACTGGTCATTGGCTATTTGGTTTGGTCACTCTCACCTGAATGAAGGAATCAAACTAAACTGAAACACTGATGGATCTGCTTTTGAGATTGAATCAGGCTTTTGTTGAATCAGAAATCTGATCCACAGAAGCAGATTTTTACATTTTGAACATGTTCGCCAAAAACTGCACTGGACTGGAGGATTCACTGATGTTACATGTGTAGCTGTGATTCACAGTTGTTTGCTGCTTGCTTAACCCAGCGTAACACTTCCTGTTCATTTTCACGGATTCCTCAAAGGTGTCATTCATGATACCAAGAATCGTATTCATAAATGCCTCCGTCCGGTGCACTGCCGTTCTTCTCTAACAGCCCTGGAATGATGCAGAGTTGTTTGTGACGGCATTACCATGAGAAAGCACCTCCAGCTCACTGCACTTATTTGACCTCTGACCTCCCCTTTGTGCCACCCAGACAGCAAATTGCTGCCGTGGTAGCGGCGGGTCCCTCGCTGCTCCACTGCCACTCCCGTCCTCTCGTCAGGGGGAGAAGAGTGGGTGGATGTCTCTCAATCAGGTCGTTTAATACCAAAGTCAATTCCCATATACACCCCCCCCCCAACGCCCTCCAAAAACACACACCATCACACACGCTCCCACACACTTAACCAGACAGGCTGGAGGACTCTGTCTCAGCAGCCTTTCTTTGCCACCCTGCTCCTGTCTGCACCCCCTTTTCTTGTCTGAGTTTTAATGAAGAGAGGGGGACCCATGGAAGGGACATGATTAGGGGGACCCTAAGACCGCGAGGCCATAGACTTTGCATGTGTGTATATCTGTGTGTGTGTGTGTGTGTGTCTGGCTTTGGAGGTTTAATCCCATAGAGTTGAAACGGGATGAGAAACATATGCAGCATATTACGGGTACATCGCATTCACAGCAGCATCAATGGTGTCCTCTGTTTTTACCATCAAAGCCTGGGAACGTCTTTGTGCACGCTGCTGCTGCCATATGCTAATCGCCGCATCTGCTTTCAACACTAAAGCGGTTTTGATTACAACAATGTTGTTTTCAGATTTTTGTAGCCTACAGATATGTGGTTTATTTTAATGCAAAACCTAATTATCATAAAGACAAAGTGGTGAGGATGTTTTATTGCAGCAAAGACTTTAGATTTTGCAGAGTTTTGCACGACGTACTACATCAGCAACTGTGTTTTGCATTTTGTACTATTTTGCACTCTTGTACATGACGAAAATGTATTACTTACCTAACTTGACATCCATTGCTGATTTGATGTCAACCCTGCATGTTTTTTTTTCTTGAATAAGCACAGTAATGTATCCCAGAGCTCTAGATCCCAGCCACTGAATGTGTGTGTGTGTCAGTGGGTCATGCAGCTTTAAAGAGCTCCTAACCCTGAAAGAATTTCATTAGTCTAGATTTAAATGCGAAGTTTAAACATCCCCATGATGGTCTAAATGATGTTTCAGAGGCTTTCCCACCCTGGTTAGAGTAAAAGCCTAAAGAGACACTGACATTTATGGCATGAAAATTATGAGATTTAGGCAGATATCATCTACTTAAGATGAAAATATAACTGTTGGTCTTTAAAAGCCAGAATATCAGCTAATACACTTTTTATGATCAACTTTACGTGACAGAAAGGGTCTCCAGTGAGACCGGGGACTCAGGGATCCACACTAAGCTAGCTAAATCTGAAAGCACGTACAAAATAGTGATTTGATCAGAGCTCATAAATGCTACCTGTTAACCAGGGTGTCAGTCTGCTCCCCCAATTTTTGAAACTTTCCAAAACCGACAATCCAACAGTCATGCCCACTTTGTGCTGTGATTGGTCATGTGTGCTTGTGCGGTCTTGCAGAACTAAAACTCGATTGCAGCTGTCGAGCTTTACAACACGTTTGTAAGTGAAAATCGATGCTGTGGACCAAATTTAAAAACTAAAATATAAAATTAGAAAAAAAAAGTCTTGCAAAAAGGGCCCGTATCTTGTCAGAGGCCTAAAAGGGCAGGTGCTTGAGCACCACCTGGGGATTATCTGTGCATGTTCCTGATGGTCTGAGAAGGCTGCTGAAGGCTGATGTTATTGTGAAGGTTCAGTAGGTTCATTGGAGACCAGGTCTGCCCTGAGTGTCTCTCTAATCACCGACACTTACCTCTGATTGCTCATTGTCCTGGACAAGACTGCAGCCGGCTGTAGGAGGCCATCAAGATGCTTCGCCCTCTCCCTTCTTCTTTCCCAGGGGGACAGTCAGTCCCACATGTAGAGGTCAAGTGACGAGCTGCGACTTCCCTTCCTTTCTCTTCCTGCCCCCACAGGTCCATTCTGGAGGCTTTGATTCACACCAGCTTCATCTATTAGCTCTCCGAGGTCAGAGAGTATTTGTGTCAGCCTTGACTTGTCCTGGTGTTTTTTTTAGTGAGGTCTCATGGAGGAACACTGCACATAACACACACTGATATGTTCAGGAGGTAATGGCTGGGGTTTAGAGCAAAATGGTTGCCATGACTCCAGGAGTGAAATGTCACTTAAGACCTTCCTGTGTGCGTCTGCTGATTTGAAGGGAAGAGCAGAGTAAAGGAAAACAGGTGCAGTGACCTTGTGGGTTTGACCTCACAATGCCTGCAGATTACAGCCCAGCATTTCTCAGTGGTGTCGAGGTATATACACCTACACCTATACAGTATTATATATGTATAATATATATATATATATATATATATATATATATATTGTATGTCAGGTAATGTCATGTGTGTCATACAGACCACATTCACTTTTGATGGTCCTTTATTTTAGTTTAGTTTCTGAGATTTTGATTCCTCTTGGGATCACAGCTCTCATGGCAACCAAAGCAGCAGGCCACTTAGTGGAGGTGTGGGAGGTTAATTTTAGGTCTACAACTAAGGCTTGTTTTTATTTTTGATTAATCTCTTGATTTTTTTTGGGGGGGGGGATAAATCTACTAATTGTTTATCTAGAAAATGTAAAAACAGTGAAAAATGCCCAGCACAAGTTCCAGTGGTCCATGGTGACGTCTTTAGGTTAATCAATTTAGAATGATATAAAACAGAGAAAAGTAGAGAATCCTCATATTGGAGAAGCTGGAACCAGGAAATGTTTTGCAATTTTGCTTGATGAATGACTTAAAAGATTGAGTGACAACATTTTCTGCCAGTGGACTAATGATAACTGGATTATCATGTGAAAGTTTGACCCTGTCACCCCCACAAGCAAACTCAGCACAGCAGGGAGTGGGGAGGGACAATAATAACCTCCCCCCAAGGGGACTGTAGCACTCAGAGCCTACAGGTGGATGCTGGGGTGGAGGTGGGGGCTTATTCTGCAGTGAACAGCAGCAGCAGCAAGCGACAGCAGCCCAGTATCTCTAAGAATTACATCAATATTGGGTGATCATGATCTACATCCAGTGCCAATGTTCAGTGCCAATGCAGGAAGTAATGCTCCCCTATATGTAGTGAGGCAGAACGTCCCGTCACAGACCAGCAATAAATGTTCACCTTTTAATTAATCATAATAACGATCTCTCCCTAACCTTAACCATACCATAGTTGCCATGCGCCGATACTGCAGGAAACAAAGTCTTTAAAACATTTCTTTTTTTTTTTTTGCAGAATCATCCAATATTGACATACTTGGCTTTCAGGTGAAGTCCACAAACATAATGCAAAGGGTGCTTTGTGGACTCGAGTTAACTGCCTGAACTTGATTTGGATTCAGCCATGACCATCTACCGTACATGAAAAACTCGACAACATGTGTTACTACCATCTGTTGCGTACCTTGCTGTTAGTAAAGTTCATTTTGTTTTCTCATTTCATGAAAAGCAAGCCCACGTGGAACTAACCTGCACCGCACTGGTTTTCATGGTTTCCAAGAAAAGCTACAAGATCACTCGTCTCAGCTAGTGCCCGAAAATAACTTATGTTAGTGTTCAAGTGACAAAGCCATCTAGCAGCCTCAGTTATTATGACTCTTGTTTGTCAAAGGAGGAAGTCAGGTGACGTTGTTGTAGAGTTACAAAGTCCACAGATGGAGGAGGGTGAGGGGATAGATGAGTCAACAAAATGTTGAACCGTGACAAGAGATTCCCATTTCCTACTGACAGTCATGATGACCACGATTCTCCGTAACCCTAACTGAGTCGCTTAAACCTAACCAAACCTTAACCATAGCGGCCTCAGATCAGCAAACTGTGGGGGAAAAAAAGCTGCACATGGGTTTTGTTTCCTCCATTTTCTTGGTTACCAGGGTGATGAGCCCCATCTAATATATGATTGGTTGCCTGAAAAAAATTGTAAAACAAGTGCAGAGATTTTCAACTAGAAGCGCCCGGAGCAGCCGCACAAAAAAGGTGGAGCTCTCTGAAAAGACGCTGGGTGCAGCACTTTCATACGCTATCTCCTCATTGGGAACAACTGAAAAAAGATGCTATGTGGACACAGGCCCTTATATATGTGTCGAGTTACAAACAAGGTATTTTGTCATTTAGTTTGGAGGACTTGTTAACGTTTCCCAGGAATTAGAAAGAGTAGTATTTCAGAAAAATAAAAGATCAAAAGAAAGTAAGATTTTAATGCTATTGTACTTCTGCACATGATGAGTCAGAAAAGTTGTCATGGTTCATTTCATGGGGGCAGTAAGAGTGCAGAGGTGAAAACCAGAGCAGCCTGACGGCATTAAGGAAACATCCACTGTTTAAAACATGCTGCCTCTCAGCATCATGTGGGTTTTGTATAAACAGTCAAAATGTCTAACATTTGATTCAAATGAAATCACAGACTGTAGAGCACTTTGTATTTTACTGCTTTGTAAAGAACAATGCACTTGACAACCTATTCACTTATATTTTCGTGGAGGAAAGCTGCATTATGGGCTTCACAGTCGATCTTTTTTCTTCAGTTTTATCTTATAGCTAGGCAACCTCGTGCAACAATTCAGCCGTGCGAGCCGTGTGATGGCTTTCTGTTGACTCTCAAACTGGATAAACAGCACGACTCTGAGAACAAAACTGCTAAAACTGTCTGTAACGAGTTGCATTTATAGACGTGGAGGAGTTTAACTTGCATCAAAACAACTTTTCAGCCCGTGATCGCTGTTGGGACACAATATTTGCTTCATCTCTCGTTTTTTTTGTTTCCACCTCCTTACTCTCACTTCATAAAGCTCTTGTGAAGTTGATCTAGAAACTGAAGACTTTTTGTTTAATGCTGACATGCAAATATATCAGACTTGTGAGAATTTGGAAACTGTGCACCGACAGCAGAGCTGGCCCATTAAGCAATATAAGAAGTTGCTTAGGGCCCCCTTGTCTCTGGGGGCCCCTTAAAAAATTATTTTTTTTAATGAACACGAGACAATAATGAAATAAAAAGTGAACTTCCTAAACAAAAACTGACAACAAATAGTGACAAAACAATGAGCTGAGAGACGGGCAAAATGGACAATTTAGGCAGGCTAAGTAAGTAATTTACTGTCCCGTACGAAACAAGCACTCCCAGGATTCTGTGGTAAAAACAAAACATCACATTTTGTGGTTGTATTAGATATCATAAGTTTAACAAACTGAATGAACAAGACAAGAAGGAAAGTCACCACAGTTTGCATCAGATCTTTTTGGTCATGTGTTATCCTTTCTACATTGTGTAGATTATGTGTGCTTAAACTAATATTTACAATACAAGTTGGTTCAGTGCCATGTGAAGTGGCAACATGTTCTTTAGTGTGTTGGTTTGTAATTTCTGCTGCAGGTCAGACTTGAGATGATGAAATGTGTTTGTTTTTAAAATTTAAAAGAAAATCTTGCTTTGTCTTCATTTCATGCTACATACTAATTGCACACACTACAGCATATATTCATTTTCATAGTATACTGTTTTTCCCTGATAGTATTTAAGAAATAAATGTATTTAACTATTTTGTACTAACAGGAAATGAAACAGTAAGTGCAGCAACATACATTCAATTGTCTGTTTTTTTCTTTTTTGTTTTGTAAAGCACGTTGAGCTACAAACGGACGATTCATTATCAATCAAACTGCAACTTGGAAATGTCAGAACTTCATAAAGACAAAGATGTTTGTTTAAAGATTTATCTTTCAGTTTTCTTTGTGTTTTTTGTACATGTCCTTTGTGCTTTGCATTGTGGGACAATAGTGTCAATCAACAACACAGAAATAAAGCTTCTTTTTTTTAATATGCCTACTGACTTTTTATATACTTCACTTTGTCACTTTGCTAGTGTGAAGACTCAGAAGTAGTTTGTAAAATTGAATTGGGACACTGAAGTCAAAGGAACACGGAAGGAGGAGCTGTGGACATACAAGCATGGATGTTTTAGGCATAAATAAATGTGCTTTAGTTGCAATACATTTTTACTCTTTAATATGAAAACATATTTTCTTTATGTTGAAAGACACTGTAGCTTTTTTTTTAATTGCCTGGAGTTTTATTTTGGTCGATGGGAGCTTAATTAACCCTGAAAAAACAACAACATGACGATTAAAAAGAAAATTTTTGCTTTAAAAACTTAAACACATTTGACTTTCAGAATGATTTTGCTCACATGAAATCAGATCACCTGCTGAAGATGAAGCTATTAAACCGTCGCTGGAGAGAAAGTGCTGCTGGAAATGAAGAATGTGTGTGAAAGGGGCAGCTCACACACACACACACACACACACACACACACACATGGGCTGAGCTGTGGTGTAATCCAATCAGAGCTCCTGAATGAAAGAGGGAGGAGGCGTGCATGTGGATTAAGGTGTTCAACAACTAACCTTATGGGATCAAATAAATCGACAGCGTCGCTCCCAGGAACAGGGCCTCACTGTTGCCCCTGCCTACGCCAAAAATACCATTATTTAGAGATTAGGCTATTAGAGAGTATTTTAGATCATCAACTTGTGCCGTTTTCCAAGATTTTATTTTATTTTTTGTACAGTTTCCCTCAATGTGCCTCAAGTACTTGTGTGATTTTCCCAGGATGCATTTCAACATCCTCCAGAAAAGTGTTTTCTTTTGCTGTCTGTGATGCTGTGATGTGGAAATTAGATTTATATACTACTAATTTGTTTTGCCAGTGAACAAAGAGCAGAACTTGCAGAATGGAGCCCTGCATGTGATTAGGTTTAGGCAACATCATCACTGTGGTTAAGGAAAAAAAAAACATGTCATGCCTTGTGCTTCAAGTCATTGCCACTTTTTCAGAATTTAACCAAGACCGTGATCTTCCCCTAACCTTAACCAAGTGCTGTGAGTTCCGAAACAGAACCAGAAAAAACATTAACATGCTTGCTAGTTGCTACAAGCACATATTGTAAGAAAACAAAAGAAATGTGTCAGTGAACACTTTGCAGATACATTCAGCATCAACATTTTGGGACGTGCCAGATACGTTTATTAAAACGTTCCCTCATTATGTTGATAAAAAGTGTTATCCAGGCGGTATTACCTTGCTGGCAAACTGTATTTGCTGTTGCAAGTTATTAGCATATGAAGCTAATTTCTAGCAGACAGGGTTGGATGTGGATGTTTCTGCACGCAAGAATCCTTCCGAACTGTAAATCCAAAGAACACTGATACTGGACGATTCTGAAAAACCCTGGATTACATTTAATGCCAACATTTCTACAACGTGTACACTGTTTTACAGTGTGGCGGCTGTGGTGTGGTTAAGACCAGAGTTAGAGAAAGATCAAGGTTACAGTTAGAAACAAAAGACCTCCACACCCTCGCTGTCCACCTCGTCCTAGCAGTAGTGTCCTAGCACACTACTTCCTGATGTAAATTGTAACGTGTTGAATTATCCAATATGAGTTTCACCTCAGTCAAAATCACTATTTTTGTACTGCGAAGCAAGTCTGTGTTGAAGTTCTTCTCTTCATATGTAAGTTGACTTTCACCGTCACCTGCCAGACCACCACGGATCCTCAGAGATGACACATGACGTTATGCATCATCAGCTGGCTTCCACATTAGGTGTTGCTCCCAGAGGTCCACACCAGAGCTTCATTCACGTCACATGGGCGTTGCTGTAATTGCCAGTTTTGGACTTATAAATAAAATGTAAATGCGTCGCTATGACGCCTTGAAAACTGGGTCTTTTTCTGAAAGCTTTGCATTTAAAACTACAGAAATTCCTGGAAATGTAGTCTGTTATTAGGAAATTAAACCCATATTTAATAGAAATAGCTCTATATTGACGACAAACTCAACAACAGCTCTCACACAAAAACAGACAGAATCCATGCAACAAAGCTCAGGTTTGGATAAAACTGTCCAATGGGTGTGAAAACGCCCTAAACGTGTAGGTCAGCGGTCTTCCGTCCTGGCCGTGCGGGCTGTAGAGCCCTGCTGCTTTTCATTCGAACCCTCTAATTAGAGACTGATTCACACCAGGGCCAGCAGGTGAATGCAATTAACTGCAATTACCTGGTCAGACAGAAAAACAGCAGCACCGAGGCTGCAGAGCTGCTGGTGTCTGTGGACGGAGTAACAGTGATCGTGATAGCATGGTGTGTGTTTCTAATGTAGGAAAAAAAAGAAGTCAGTGGTGGTGCAGTGTGCCACCAAACAAAGCCACGGAGAAAAGGTATGCTGCTGGTGACAGAGGTGCAAACTGTGGCTGCACTGCATTGTGGTTAATTAACTTGTGTTTTTGGTGTAGAAATGGCAGATTTCTCCCCATGTGATTTTTGAATTGTTGGTAGAAAATGGCGGCTCCTGAAACAATCGGTTTGATTCTGAGGGAGTGATGCCACAATCAGCTACAGTTTCATGGTGTCTTTATTCCCAAAACAATCACAGTAATGGCACAATCTCCCATTTTTAAATACAGAAATCGCACAGTCTGATAAGTTTAGGAGTAAACGGCAGTGGCTTGATGTCGGTGCTCCACAGTTCATTTCAGCTGTGTTGCCACAAAAGGGGGGGGGTAAACAGCAATAAAACATACGTGATCCTTTCTAAATACTATAGATATGCTACAGATTTGGAGTAGTTGCTAATATGTGATCCACTCATGAGCAGTTTAACCAAAATAATTTTTCCTCCTTTAGGTTGTTTCATCTGAATCATTTTTAGAAGCCTGAAGAAATATTTGTGGAAAAAAAGTGTTGGTTTTTTTTTAGAAATATCTTTTTTTTTTTTTTTTTTTTTTTTCTTGCTTAACCCTTTTATCTTGGGACCTCACAGATTTGCAGATCATATTTCATATAACACTCAACCCTTGCCTTTAATGTAACACACATAAAAAAAACTTTTATTTTGTTGATTTCACTTGTGCAGCCATTTCCATTGTTTTAACTCAAGTATAGCTGCTGTGATATCACACTTTTTATTTCTGAAGTAAAAGAAATAAACCAAGCACCTCAGATCTTCACAGTTTGTGTATTTTTGCTCTGTGGCTGTTATTCCTGATTTTGGCCCATTATTTTAAATGAAGGGAAATCTTAATGCAGCAGCGTAACCTGAAATCTTAGACAATACTGTTTGTTTGTCCCTTTCCTGATTCAACATGACAATGCTGCTGTGCACAAAGCAGCTCCTTTAAATAAACCAGTCTGGAGTGGAAGAAGTTGACTGACATCCCATCCAACACCTTTTTGGATGAACTGGAGCCATGTGGGCCTTTTTATCAGCCAACATCAGTGCTGGACCTCACTGATGCTCTTTGTGTCTGAATCCCTGCAGCAGGTTCAACATCTGGTGGAAACGGTGAAACCAGAAGAGTGGAGGCTGTTAGAGCTGTGTGTGTGTGTGAGCATCCACTTACTTTGGGCCATGCTGATGTGATGTCATGGCTTTTAGTCACCTTAATTTAGAAACATACCGAAAAGTTAAATGGAACCATGAATGTAAATATATTTGCATATGTATTTTTTCCTAAATATTACAGTATCTGACACATAAAATCATTAATACACAAGCCATTTATCACCTTTTGTGGTTGAAATTACAATAGGCTACACACACACACTAGCAATAAAGGTAGAAGGTATTCCATGCATCTCATTTTTACATAACAATATGCACACGTTACACAACAATCAGTCTCCATAAATTACAGGAGGCACTTAACAGTGACAGTCAATTACACTCTATTACTGCCTTTAAATTACCACTGATTGTGCATTTCCTGTCATTCAACAATTTCTCGTAGCTTTTTATTGTTTTTCTTTTTCTTTTTCTTTAATGCATTTTACAAAACATGGCTTTTATTTTGAGAGAGGGAGAGAGAGCTCCAACATGTCTCGGTTTGACGATGTGGTTTTGCGAGGCCACTAAAGTGGATGTGTAGTAACACCAGGCATAATGCTAATCCTGCACTTCTCACATCTCCATAAATTAATTTGTGTGTGTGTGTGTGTTTTTCCCGAACACATTTTGTGTGTGTATCTGCATTTGCTGCCCTCCATGCTCTCCCTTTCTCTTCATGTTGTACTCGACACAGTGCCAACACACACACACACACACACACACACATTGCCAGTTGCCAAGGCAACCAGGAGCTAGCATGAAAGCTGTGAGGAGAGGTGGATCATGGCACCAGTCTGACAAGCAACTGTCACTGTGTGTGTGTGTGTGTGTGTGTGTTTACGTGTGAAGGTGATGCAGTAATGTGTGTTTTTGTGCATATTCCTCTGTTGACCCATAATGAGACAGGGGAGGCGGGGGACGGCGACATTAACAGCCAGAAACAGTAAATAACAAAAGATGCCGTGTCCATTAAGCGTCATCTGCTTTCCAGTTACACTTCGCTGTTTAAATTGAATAATTAGATGTCGCTTTATGGCCGGAAAAACATTTTCACCCCTGCATGAGTTTACATATAGCCTACAGTGTAAAACTGAATGTGACAAAGGCTTTATTGTCACAGTTGTCACATTCACAAGTTTAGGCCACACGAGACGATTTCACTGCAGATTTGAAGACTCCAAATCAGTCGGAGCCCGAGTCGGTTTTTTATCAAAGATATTTGATTTGTTTGGTTTTGCTTGTTTGAATTCATGTGAAGCCGTACAAGTCTCGTAGAGAAATGAATTCTGACAGCAGTCCTTCGAAAGGCCAAAGGGTGTTTGGCTCATGATACAATACAGAAACTACAACAAAATCAAAACCCTAGTAATCTGCTTGAGTTTTTTGTAAATAAACCTCATGTGAAATGTCACTCTGTCTACACATAACTGCTCAAAAATCTTAATATTTAAACCTGGCTGTTTTTGCCTGTCGCTGCCTGCATTGACTGCTCCCAAAAGTGTGAGCGTTCATCAGGATCTTGAATGAGAGGCACAACGTAAAGCACTTTGGTATAAAAGCGCAATATAAACAGTCAATTTACCCAGTTACAAGTGATATGAAAGACATTTTGTGTTACCCTGTGACAGCCAACGTACTTTTGTTACCTATAATTAAACAATAGTAAAGTCTTTGTGTTAAAGTATTGATAGTGAGTTCTTCCACATGAATTCGGCAAAGTTATTTTGAATGACGAAATGTGTCGGCATGTAATTCCTCATCTCTAGCTTCTGTTTTCTCAGATAAACCAGTAGTCCTTTAGTAAGAGCAGGCTGCATCAGCCTGTGTTTCTATATGTTAGTTGTGAAATAGTGTAAAATCGAATGAACACCTGTAAGACAGGTGTGTAGAAGAGTAAAATCTATTTGACAAAGTGAACTTTATTTATTAAAAAGCAATCTGTTAGTTACAGTTTAAAACGGATTTTTGTTTCCTTTTTATTATTTTGGTGTTTTTCTTGTGTTTTATATTATTAAAATATTAAATTTAAACTAAGTTTAGAATAAAGTAGATTCCTCATTATTTCACCCTGACCTACGTATCCCTAAATATTAAGTAAAAAACCACAGAGCTCTGGTTTTAGTGAAGGATCATTTGCTCAGCTCACAAACAGTTTTAATTTTTAAAAGGCTCAGTAATTTCATAAAGCAGCTGCTCACTGTAGTTTTTAGCAAACGTTTCTCAAACTGGAGGAAATAGTACAGTTGTTGGGGACTATTTTCAGTGGCGGATGAATCCACATTTGGTGCTCTAGTGAGTATTTGGGGCAGCAGGACGGTGTGTGTGAGTGAGTCCAAATAAACTCCAGTGTGTGTGTTCATGGTGATGAAGGAACAACAGTGAGGCTCACTGATGTGTTTTTAATAGTTTTTATGGCTCAGAGGAAGAAGATACATCAGGTTCTGGATACTCAAACAATACTGGAAAAATATTGATTATTGCCAGACTTACCTATCCTTTAGAAAACACAGAGCAGTCAGACTAAAAAATGGCTGGTTTTCCATATTTGTGCAAACTTGACATTTTGTAGGCAGAATATTTTTAACAACCACCTGTTGTATTTTAAAACCACTGATTTACGGCATATTTGGCAGCAGGCAGTGTTGTGTTCTTGAACTGGGAAACTTGGAAACCTCCCAGTCATGGTTTGAACAGACGTCAGGCTCCAGTTCAGATATTTATGTCTGCACCGAGACGTCCCACAGATCTCGGGGTGTGTGGCCAGCAGGCTGAGGGGTCAGGGGTCGGCTTGTGGACATGTTGTGGTTTGTCTAGTCCGTTTGAGGGGCAACAAAAAGATGCGGGGGGACAGATTTCTACCCCATTGACCTTCCATTGTGTGGAGTTTGGAGAAGTGACGAGGGGGTCAGCTGTGATGTTGTTTTATGGGGTGACGGCGGTGGTCTGTCCAACCTCTGACCTCTGCCTGGTCGCAAAAAAGAAAACAAACGTGCTCTTTTTTGTCAATGGGCTCTAAATCACGAGGGACAACTTGGTGGTGTTCCAGTTCATTAAATGGATTTGAACTCTTGCTCTGTGGTCAAGATTAGTCAGCACTGGTGTGACATCACACCCCTCCCAGACTGAAACAACAGGCCAGGAAAAATCAGTTATATCAGTGTGAACAAGGTCAACAAGGGGTTCTGACCCTGCTCACAAATCTGGGTTTAACCAGCCGGACTCTGCTTCCTTTTGGTTTGAAAGGTTACTTTTTGGTTACTATAGTAAACATAAAGTTATTATAATTCTAATATCGATACTGAGGGGGATTTCCAGCCCTCTCAGCCTGAAATTCTGCTTGTCTTGATCACAAAAATACTTTGTAATTTGTAATTGTAATTGTTCCATCAACTTTTCGCACAGGTCACACAGTGAAATTATAAAAGACTGTCTGCACCCAGTCAGCACTGATTTGATGTATGCAGGTGAAAAGACAACTAGACAACTTGGTGAAAACCAAGATAAACTTGGTTGAAAAGTGAAAGTTTTATAAACACATATATATCTTGTTAGTTTAGCAGCATTTTATTGGCTGTATTTCAGCATGTAGTTCGGACATTTCAGCTCAGTCTCTTAGGAATTATGTTTAATTTTCAGCAGCAAATATGTTTGAAAGAAACATAATGTCATCTGGAACATATCAACATAATGAGGAAACGTTTTTAAATTAACATATCTGTAAAGCTGCAAAATATTTATACTAAACGTTTCTGAAGAACTTTCAATGACAGCATGTTTCATTTGTTTTCCCTGTAATATTATTTTGTTATATAGGCACTCACAGCACTTGGTTAAGGTTCAGGAAGGAGACAGGACATTCCACCATCTTTCTCTAAGCTTAACCTAACCACACATAGGTGGCAGAACACAAATCCCAGTCTTTTTAAATGTTGTTTAAACAACAGTTATATGTAACCTAGACGTCGAAAATAAAGTATCACTTTTCAATCAAATGTATCTGGTTTTTACTGAGACGTCTGCACAACTTTTGACCTACAAATCACCAAATCAGTGCTGACTGAGTGCCATCCACCACGTTGAGTTTACACAGCATCACCATTAAGCAGTGACGTGCAGAGAGCTACAGCTGCATCTCATTTGACGTAAGAGTGTCTTCTGATTGGGTCAAAGGTAGATTGAACCCGTGTTCGGCGTCATAGTGCTCGAGTGACTCCCTTTGTGTATTCTAGAAGTGAGTTTAGTGTTTTTAATGTATGTACCTATTGTTGAGTTAGAGTTTTGCACTGAGTTGTATGTATTTTAAAAGCCCATCAAGGGACGGGCATTGCAAAGCCATAGTGCCATTAGCCATTAGGCCATAAGTGCTGTGCTGTGCTGTGTGGCATTGGTTCATGCCCCTATACAAAAAAAACATTAAATAAACTATAATACTGTTTCCTTTTCATTCTGTGCCACAACATCACTTCCCAGCAGCCGTGATTCTTACAGTATGTGATGACACACAATGTGTTTCAAGGTTGAGATTACATCTCGTCCTTCCATGCTGAATTGTTTTGGCGTCCTAATGTAGCCTTTGACATGAGAGAGAGGCAGAAATAATCAATATAATTGACTTTAAAAATCTCATTAGGCCGTTGTTCTGCATGTCTTTTCAATGCTCACATTCTGGCTACTGTATATTCAAAATGGCTGGATATAACTGTAATGTTCAAAATGAAATGTCTTACGTAACCACGCAATCACACTGCAGCCTGCAGAGGCCTGGTCTGATCATAATAAACTAATGTTGCATGTTCAAATATTATTCATACCCACATTATTATCTTCAGTTATTTTACATTTTTGTCAAGATTCAAGTCTCCAAAAATACCAAAAATGTCAGGCTACATTTTGGGGAAATGTATAAAATGAGTCTTAAACATCATGTAGCTTCAATGAAGAGCTGGAGAATCCTGACTGTGAGTATTACAAACCGTTGTGCAGTGTTTGGCTTCTTAAAAGCCTTTGAACGCATTCACCTGTTACTCCATCTGGACTTCCTGGAATATATTTTATGTCTCATCAGTACTTTCAACAACGCAGTCCCCTGTGCTGTTTTAACGCAGGGCTGCTTTAGGTCTGAATCCCTTCAAAGGTGATTTTTACCACCTTGAAGCTACTTAAAGGGGAAACTGTACGTTTTTAGGGGTTCAAAAACACAGTATGCAGTATTTTATCAGGAAAAAACTCTTCTCTGAATCAAAAAAGGACATTTCCTGACTCTTGTATCTTTTCTCGGCCTCAGAGTTGTTTAGATTTGATGTCTTAAAAATGCCACAAACCCTCCAAACACCAGACAGACCCGCCTTCTCTGAAGAGTCTGAGACTACTGAATAAAACACATTTCATGCAAGTCGTTGAACATTTCCTGTTCTTCACCAACAACACCACCCACAGCTACCAAACACACACAAACACCCCGCGGAGGCCATCACAAGTTGAAAATCTCACGCATTACCACGAGAGACAAGCCTCCACCCTCCTCGTTGCTGTTACCTTTTGCCTCTAAGTGGCCCTGGTTTGGCAGCAGTGAAACAAAGGCCAGTTTGTGTGCGGCTTCAGATTTAATGTTGGGGAGTAAATGGTGGCGTGGGGGTGCGGTTGTTGTTGCAAATGGAAGTATAAGTACTGGGAGGGTGTGGCGCGGCTGTTAAAATGCAGACACTGACAGTTGCCTTGAACTTGAACCCCCCTGAGGTCCCCTTGACCTTAGCTCTTTTCCCGTGCTCCTCTCTGCCCTCGGCGGCGGTGGCAGCCTTTGTTGAGCTGTCGGCATTAACCCCCCCCCCCCCCACACACACACACACACACATCCTCCCCCTCTTCCTTCAGCACTCTCTCCTCCATCTTCCCGGGGGCTGAGCCTCCTCTTCTTCTTCTTCTTCTTCTTCTTCAGCCATTTCCCCCTGTGTGGCTGATTTTTGGGGTACACCCATCTGGTCTGTAGCAAACGCCCCAGTGGGGCATTTTGTTTTCCCAGAATGCTAATCTGACCCGAGGGGGTTTCATTCCCACATTCTGGAATCTGGGATTTATTCTTTTGTTTTTTGGGGAGGGAGAAGCTTGGCTGGATCCCTGTCACCCCATGATAAGTAAAGCTAGGTGCCACCTCTGGAGTCCGTCGCAGGATTATGATGAGGATTTATGTTCGTGGTGTGACTTTGGTGATTAAAACAGTCACAGAGCTGATGGGTTTTTTTTTTTTATGGATTCACTGAAAAAACACGAACTGATCTTAAATCTGATGAACCTTCTCTGACATTTGAACTTTCACCCCTCAATAAACGTGTGCTGGGACCCTGAATGCTGCTGTTATCTGGTTCTACAAGACTGTAAAACCACACATAGCTTCAGTTTGGCCCTGTTTATAGGATTTTGCCTCCTAGCTACTTGCTTTCCCAGCAGCTCTGCCCTAATTGTGTCTTGCACCATTATCATTGTTTTTAGTTTTATTTTTTGTCATTTTTGAGAGATTTGTCGCCAAAATTAGGACCTGTCACTGATCAAATACTGATGCAACTTTCAAAGGAGATGCATTACATTTTTGATTTTGTCAAAACACCTCCATGGTGTGACACAACAGCAGCCTGGATGCTTGCAGGGGAGAGGAGGAGGAAGAAGAAGAGGAGGAGGAGGAGGAGGAGGAGAGTGATTTAATCTGCTAATTTTTCTCAGGTCTTTTGGCTGTTGACAGGCAAGTGTAATGGTCCTTCAAGTAATGGAATCAGCCACTCAAGCAACACACACACACACACACACACACACACACACACACACAGACAGACTCGCTCACAGACGCATGCACACACATTCACCCGCTGAAAGCACGCCTGTTTTGCATATGAATGACATCACCATAAAGTTTTCTGGGGAGGTTTTTTTGACGGTTGGGGAGGACGGAGGGGGACGTGGTGGAGAGGAGCGCTGTGAAAGGGAAAACATTAGTCAAATCACTTCCCGCTTCAGTCACCCGTCCCGGCCAAACTACTTGACATTCCACAACAGGGCTCTCTCGCCTTCAAGGAAAGCATCCTCAGTGATCCGGGCGTCTAACTCATCAGGCCTGAGCTGCAAGTTTTGCTAACCTCTTTGAGTATTTCTCCTTCATTATATAAACACATAAGCTCCAAGAAATTGCTTCAGGGGTGTGAGTGGATTTTAAGCTTAGTGTTATAGTCAAAGCTGCTTGCTACCTGTACATGACAGAACTTGAATTGGAAATATCGTCGTTGTAAGGTGAAAAACCTTGTCGGTCTCATTTAGGTGATTTTTCATGTTTTAACTTAAGTTGAGGGACTGAAGGTCCTCACGCACTGCAGGCAATTCTGTTACCCTTCCATTTCCATTAGATAAACTACAAGTGTGAGTTTTTCCCCTGACAAAAGTGCAATTATGAAAATACTTGCAGTAAGGAAGCCCTGGCTAAGTCTTTTCTAGTGTGGTTTTAGCTCTGTGCATGCATGCAGCTTCACACCAGATATGTTGGCAGTTTTTGGTCTAAAGAGGTCTCGATGTCTTGAAATGTTTGCGACCAGACTACATGCTGAAATATAGTCATTTAAATGCTGTTGAAACCAGTGGTAAAGGAAGTATTGAGAGCCTGTACTAATACCAGTTCACCAAGTAAAAGTCCTGCATTCAACATTATTTTGAGTAAAAGTATTAACAGCAAACAATACTTAAAGTATCAAAAGTAAAAGTACTAATTATACAGAATGGAAAATATCAATGTTATATTATTATATATTATATTACTTGATGAATTAATATGTAAATTGCATTTTAGTGTTGTAGCTGGTGGTGATAGAGCTTATTTTACCTACTTTTACAACTGTTGGGTGGTTTAATATATAACACTGCATTATGTTTTATAAAAGGCTCATATGCTATATATGTAAAATCATAATCTGCAAAGTAAATTGTGACCACAGAGTAAAAATTGCAACATTTCTCTCTGAGATGTAGTGGAGTAGAAGTATAAAGTTGCATAAAATTGAAAATACAGGTACCTCAAAATTGTAAGCACAGAACTTGACTAAAATGTACTTTGTTATTTTCCAGCACTGGTTGAAATGGTTACATGTAACTTGTAATCTAGATGTCTAAAAAACTTTATTGTTTTACTGCACATTACTTTGTTTGGCAGCTCAGGCCCACGTAAGACCTCCAGATATCTCTACAGCAGATGACCGCCCACCCAGAGCCTGGTTCTGGTTCTGCTTCTGCTCGAGGTTTCTGCCTGTTTAAAAGGGAGTTTTTCCTTGCCACTGTCGCCTAGTGTTTGCACATGATGGGAATTGTTGGGTCTCTGTAAATAATATTAAACCTGCTCTGTATGAAAAGAGCCCTGAGATAACTTCTGTTATGATTTGGTGCTTTATAAATAAAATTCAACTGAATTAAAGCAGCAACATTCCCAGGTAAAGCGGACAAGAGGTACAAAGTTTAATACATGATGGTTTTACCTGGGGCAAGTAAACCAATCATAGGTGACAACACTGTCAGAACATCTCACATTTAGAAAGTCTGACAATTTATTCTGGCTTTCTTTCAAATAGAGAAATTCTTTTCATTTTCCCAGTCTGTAGGATAACACCTGAATGCACCGAGATAAGATAATAATAAGATAATAAAGATAATAATGTCATTTTAGCCAAAATAAAGCAGGTTTTGTCTAATCTGAGTGAAGCAATCATGTCGAGTGAACGGATTCAAAATGGATTCATGTGTGAACAACAAGAAACACAACTTTACCATGCAGGTCAGCGCTATGTTGTGCACAAGGGGCTAAAATGCAGCACTCCATCAATGCCATCAACGCGAGGATCGAGTATCTGGAAAGCCTTGGTAATCTTCAGCCACCACAACCCAGTTTAACACACTCACACCTATTTATTCATCATCTATATTTATTATAAAAGGAACGTTTCACAGGACAACGTACCCTTCAAAGCATCTGAAGCCATTTTGTCTTTGCTCACTGAACAGAATTGCCGGGCTGCACCACTGGGAGGCGGCTCACAAAGGTGGACAGATCTGGATAGATGCCCACTTTTTCCTGGCACTGACCACTGTCGGATCTAAAGACACACACATCCTCTGTCCTAGCGACCGGTTGCAAACACGTTTCCCTCCAAAATCACACAGAACGGCCTACTGGGGGCGCATTCCTGCATACCAATGACGATTCTGAGGAACTTGTGAAAGGAGCAGCACCCGAGTTCCTAGATCTTGGACGTGCACCAAAACCCGCCATATCCCACTTTGGACGCCCCCTGCTATCGGCCCTTGTGTACTTGTCCATCAAATTGTTGCGGCTGGAAGTGCGGCCTTTCCATTTTTTTAATGATGCGATCTGAGCGGCATTAATGTCACTGCGGCGCCATCTTGGAATCTGATCCCCTCAGTCTCAGGATGGGATGTAGCGAACAGCCATTTTGTGCTTTATGTCAAAAGGAAGCCACACCCTAACTCTATAAGAGCAGCTCCTTACACACAAGACATTCTGTCCTTTAGGATGCTCAACACAACAGGCAGAATGGAGGGTGGAGGTTTTCATTTTTTCACAGAGACCTGACAAACGTTTGATTGCGAACAGCTATAACTTAGACTGTGATCCAACATGGCTGCAAATGACAGCCTGGTTGTACGCCGTCACTCCAGCTTGCTCTAGTGTGCTTAACATTGACACTCAGTTCATTAAGGCCTATAGTGCTTTGCTAATGCAACTTGCTTCTTGGCAGCATGACAAAAACTGTGAATCAGATTATGAGGGCCATAACGCCGCCAAGAAACACTGAGGGCGAGGGGAGTTGTCACAGAGGACCGGCGCTCGCTCTCTGGATGTTAACGCCTGCGACATAATGTAATTGCAGCCTGCCCTGGTTAATAAGGGCACTGTAATATTTGCATGGAGCTGCTGTTTATGTGTACTATGGCTCATTTCAACGCGCAGCGCAGCTGTAAACAAGAGGAGAGCGGCTTGTAAAGCCTCAGCTGCTACGCACCGAGGATGCAGACACCCAGGGGGTGCGTTGGAGCCACGTTAAAAACCTCTTTCATTGAATTACACGAGACTTCATAAAAGAGGGGAATGAATGAAAAGAGCTGCATGATCAACCTGTACTGTACAGGGTTACATTTCATTTGTTTTACAGTGGGATTACCCTCTTTTACATGACAATGCTAATGAATTGTGAGGGGCCCATATGTCGGTGTTGGCGCGTTTGCCATATGTGGTGTCAGACAGCAAATCATGCAGGGGAAGTGTTCTGCACAGCACAACACCGGTGCTGCACACAGAGCATCACAATCCAGCAGGAGAGTGTTACTGTGCTCTTTGTTTTACTCAGATTAGGAATAACAGCACGTTAATGGCACGTGTGCAGATGCATATTGGCTTATTACTCATCTATACGACAACAATGAGGTCAGGATTTTCTCTGCATCTTTGCATTGATTCATTTTACGTTCAAACAGGACAGAGCTCTGCTGTCTCCTGTAGCTTGATGCCAAACACTGCAGAAAACAAACCCACATCCCTGATGGTGTTTTGAACATTGTTTGATCTCAGGGGAATTGTGATAATCTTTTCATTTGGCTTTAACGTTATGTTGGAAGCAAATTACAGTTGATTTCTCTGCAGACGTGACTGCCACAAAAACAGGAAAACATTTAAGGAAAGCTGCCAACTACTGGGTAAATTTAGTTTTTTTTTTTAGTAAGCTTCAATCTACGTCCTGTCTCCCTTGATAGACAGTTATTTACATTTTACATTTATGGTTTTTCAATGAGTTATTACACTACTGATTTACGGAATAGTGACAAAGCTCAGTGATTTGCTCAAGGACCCTCCAGCGGCAAAACATTTGACAAAACATGCACAACCATTCTTTTCCTTGTTTTCAATGTAAACCTTTATTACTATTCCAACACAGTTTTCCATACAAAAGGCACATGTGGTGAACACTCATTCACAGCGATCAGATCGCATCACACAAACATTGCTGCTTCTATAAAACAATAAGCTACACGCGACGGCATAGCTGAATAGATATGTTTGATCTGCATTTAAGGAAAAAGGGGATTTAGTGCAACCGATTTAATTATTTTAGACCACAATTCAGGGTTTTCATGCCTCTGGACTGATATCAGAAGAGTGACTTTTTTTTTGCTAAAGATTAAAAACATAATTTCAAGCTTATCCAGGCAGATAAGTAATTGTCTTGAGCACTGGGATGTGCATGATTATCAAAAGAATACATTTTCTAAATTAGGCCAAGATAGTCTCCCTCGAATCAATTGCAGAAGCACTGCATAGACATAGATTGTTTAAAGTAATATTTAAAAGATTTGCATAGATTATCAATCGTAATAAAGAATTTGCCACTTCCCGAAAATTAATATAGAATGAATTAAGCTGCGATAGTACTTTGCTTTATTGCATTTGGATGTGTGTGTGTGTGTGTGTGTGTGTGTGCGTGTGTGTGCATGTGCGTGTGTGTTAATGTCAAGGACAGGAAATTAAGGCAGTGTTTGAAGCCAATGTATTTGTCATGTCTCACCCAAAGATGTATCATTACAGCCAAGCAGGTAACTGCTATGAAGCAAACTGCTGCGTCTCAAAGCCTGCTGGGAAGGTTTTAATAGTGTGGCGTGTTCTGTATCCACGCAGCCATGAGCCACGCTCAGCTACTTCCTGCTGATCAAACACACGTCTGCTGTCAGGAATATTAAACGTGTGAGTCCACATTTACTCAGACTGTGGCTCATGGCTGCACAGTCGAATCAAAGTCTGTTAAGGCTGCAAATATGAGATTCAATACATATGAAACTGAGCTGCATTCTGTCATTTGTCACACACTCACACGCAGTCTGACTGTAATTTCTGTATCAGTATATTAACATCGGGAATGTAGGCTCCAAACCATTTCTCTTGATGATGTCTGAAGGAATGTCTATAAACTGGTAGCCCAAAAAAAAAAGAAAATCCACAGTAAGGATGAAAGGGGCTCTGTCCAACTGGGTTTCAAGACAAAAAAAAAGAAAGAAAAAAAACAAAAACATAAAACAGTTGCATAGAGTATAAAGACGACAACTCACTCCTTCGCCATTGTGTCAGCGGACACACGGAGCTGTCCAATCGCAGTGCAGTATTATTCACTGCTGCCGTGGGTCTCACATTCACGTGTCTTTGAGTCCTAGCAACTATAACAAAATAGAAAGCGAACTAAATGTGGGCTACAACTTATCAAATATGACCTACAGTAAGTCAGGCCTATGGTAGGTGAAGACTATGTCTAAGTAATATTGTTTATAGGCAAATATACTGTGTATATATAGTAATAATAATTACACCCTCAAAAATACAAAAACAGTCACAATTATGGACCAGTTCGTCCACACATCACGCTGCTGATCTTCTCTCTGAGCCTCGTTTCCCACAGTCTCAATCCACCATGATGTTTGCTCAGCTAGGTGTTCACAAACAGTCCAGCTTGACTGTTTGGGTCAAATAATGCATCACACAGCAGCATCAAAGAGGTACAATCAGTGCAGCGACGTTTCCAAAGTCCTGGCAGGAATCGCCTCTGTGTCACATGCAGACGTCCGCGCCGTCGTCCTGGTTTAGTCCTGACTGAAAAGAGGCGAACGGCGGCTGAAAGGAGTTGTCCTGTTGTCCCTCCATTGTGTGCCGTTTCGGATCTCCCTGCACCGACAACATTCACCTGCAAAGAGAAAGACGACGTTAAGATACAGCTTCAGTTCCTTCGAGGGAGTCTAAACGCACAGCCAGGCCAATCATGTGAATGTCAAAACAATTATTTGAGACGGTGGACTGTGAATGCCAATTTAGGTTGTTCTTTAAAGATGAAAAATAACTTATGGGGGCATTTCTTGTGTGTTCTAAATCTGGCCGAGGTAAGCATGGCTCCGTGTACCAGCTGAAGGGATTGGGGCTGAAGTTGAAAGGCCTCAACAGGAGCCTGGTACGCTACGAGCTGCTAATACAAAGAGGAAGCATGTGACACACCCTAAGCTAGGCTGAGTTGGATTTTAAGGCAGCTATCAAACCCCCTTTTTTTTGTTACATTTTTCAAGCAGCTCAGACAAGCAACTTAAAATATTACAGCGGGTCAGTGAGTGCAGGGTGAACCGATAATGCAGCCGTCCAGCTTAGTGGCAGAAATCAACAACCGTTGTGCTAATTAGCATCGCCTGAGCTATTAGCAGGCATCACGTTAGACTTGGCATTTAGCATTACGCCGTTGTTCAGAGCGGGTGCACTCGGCCGGGGGGGGGGGGGGTTATAAAAGGCAGTTTCGGGTATTGGTGTCGCTTTGAGTTATTGGCATCATGGTCTTGTTTTGTTGAGAGGACTACAGTGAATAAGCTTGTTAATGGTAAATTTACAGCCCCAGCATGTGGCCTAATAAAACCAGGGGATAGAGGGGATGATGAGAATGATTGCGATTTTGTGTGTGTGTGTGTGATGGGGATGAGGGTGGGGGTGGGGGTGGGGGGGTGTAGTTAGAGAAAGGGAGAGAGAAAAGTGGAAGGCGCCGGTAATTAAGAGTCTAAAAGAGTGTGAGAGAGGCGCACACGGCTCAAAGCAAACCTCGAGTCCTCGAGTTCCTCACTTTTTATTTATGCACCCCCCATCCCCCTTCACTCTCTCCCTCACTCTTTACTTGTCTCCCCCTGCTGAATGAATAGCTATCACAGTGCTACGGTGTCCCATCTAGCACCCCCCCACCCCAGCATGGCTCTGAATAGGGAGCCGAATTGAGCAAACAGTCAGGCTGTCAGCTCAATAGGAGGTCTGGCCATGAACTTGAAGTCCTTCCCAGGCCCCCAGCCTCACATTAGGGTGGGAGGGGAGGTGGTGGTGGTTGGGGAGACAGGAGGGAGGAGGGCGGAGCGGATGGTTGTGATGGGGGGTTGCAGTCAGACTTTTGGGGGGCCCCTACGTGCCAGTGTTGGGGGGACCCCTGCCACAGAGGTTCCCAAGGCTGGTGCTCTTGCCGGAGCAATGGGGGCAGGGTGCCCCAGCTGCCTGCTAACCCTCCCCTCCCTCTGCAGCTCTCAGTCTGGGCAGGAGGGGTGCTGACGATGGGGTCTGTGCAAACGGGATGGTGTCTGCTCCCCTGCCAGAGCTCATCTAGACCCTCATACACACTCTCACGGAGACACACACGCAAGTACACAGATCCAGACACAAGCTGCCGGCCGTGCCCACCCCCTCACCTCGACTAGCTCCCAGCCCTCTCATCATCTCATTAGCCAACGCCAGCCACTCCACTGTCTACTGTTTGCATTGTTTTGGGCTCTGCATAATTTACACAGTAAATTGAGAACGGCCCCAGCCCCCTTTGCTCAATCTACCACCTGTTTATGGAGGCCTGGCCGTGATTAGTGTGCTTTGGGTTTGACACAGTTACCACAGCACTTCTCAGGAAAGCCAAGCGACGCCTCCGCTTTTAAAGGCTGTGTCATCAAAAATGTAAATGCAGAAAGCTTGGCATGACCTCATTTGAGAACTGGTATCACTTAAGGTTTAGTGTGTGTAAATATTGGAAATTTAGGTGAAAAGCTTTAGGTGAAATGAAACACTTTTTTCAAACTTTGGCCAATTGATTTTCTATTCCAACTTTCACTTATAAACTGGGAAATTCACCTTGGACCTTCAATGACAAGATACTTTCCTGTGTTTAGCAACAGTCTCTTTTTCTTCTCTCACCTTGACACAACAGGGGGTATCAGCAGTCTCTCTGTTAGCCTACTGGCACCCTACTGTAAGTTAGCATTAGCATTGTCCCTCTGACCTCCACACCACAGACACAAACAAAGGGAGGTCTCTCTGTTGCGAGGACAATGGTGCACATTGTTTACCGGCTGCCTTACTTAATCAAGCCCAGCCGATGCTAATTGGTGTTTTGATTTAAGCGGTTTTCAAAGTTGGGAGCTCCCTGGTTGGAATAATGCTGCACAATAACGAGCTTGCTCAGGGAGAACAATACTCGACTTGTCTAAGCAGCGACTGCCCTCCAACACTGGCCACTCGCACAAAGAGAGGCTTTCCAGTACTGAGACTCTGCCTATCGAGGTCCCACTTTCTCACTTCTTCACCATCTCTTCTCTATTATTTCTCTCTCTGTCTGTCTCCCTTCGGCTTTGTGTTGGTTTTGTTATATGCTGCAGTGTCCCTGTATGAGAATGTGAATAGTGGTTCATGGATATCATCACTTTGCACTCGACAGATGTGCCCACCTTGACATTTCTTCAGACCTGATTTAAGGAGTTGAACAAAAACAAAAGAGATTTTTTGAATTAATCTAAAAGTTATAACTCTGTTACGGCAGGCTACAAAAAACAAAACATAATCTAAAAACACTCCCACATTGTTTTACGTCTGTGACCAGAATATAGTGCACAAATCTGAGAGTGCTCAACTATGTGGAGTTATGAATTGTGCCTCTGTATTGTCCGGAAGGCATGGCTTGCATCGTATCTCCAAAATGGCAGCCGCCGCCATGTCGGGGGCACGCATGTGAGGATGGCACGAGAATTCCCAAACGGGAAAGAAAACATGGCGCTTCAGAGGACAGATGCCCACTGAAAGCCTCCTGAGAGAGGCATTGAGAGCAGAGTGATTTAATCTGAACACACATACAAAACACGCTCCGCCCACATCAACTCGCCCTCCCCTCCACCCATTAGATTCATCTTGTGAATCATCTTGTGAATCATCTTGTGAATCGTGCAATTAACAAACATATCCGAGGTGATTAAAACGGAGGCTATAGCCCGGTGGAGAAGGGGAGTGAGGGCGCGGGTGGGGGGTGGAAGAGGAGAGGATGGAGGGTTGGGATGGCGCCGGTGGAAAGATGCAGCATGGCGGGCGCAGTGGGTTTGGTGTGTTACCTGCACTGACTGGTCTTCCCACTTCCATTTCATGCCAGCGTTGCTCTAAGATGGTGGCGCGAGCTGCGTCTCGCTGTACAGGAAAAAGGGGCAGTCTGCTGAGGATGGAGCGGAGGAGGAAGGGGGGAGGAGGAGGAGGAGGGAAGAAGCGATGCAGAGGAGGGCGAAGAGAGAGGGAGGGCAGAATCAACAGCAACCCCTCCTCCTCCTTCTTCTCTGTTTTTCAGTCTCCTTTTGCCAGCTTTCCTTCAGTGGTGTGGTGGTGGTCGCCTGCACAGAAAACGGGGAAGGGAAAACCAGAGGGCAAGAGGGAAAAATTTAAGAACATGGTTTATCCATCAAAACGCACATGTATAGTTCACGGAAGCATACGAATGCAAGCCATGCGCACACACACACGAATGCATGTATACACACACACACACACACACACACACACCTTTTCATGTCTGTTCTCATGGTACAGTCTGCCCCTGAGCATGCAAATGACTTTCATTATGCAAATGCATGCAAATCAGATCCAACCATCTGAGAATCAAGGGTGGGAAAGAAAAAAAAAACTCGACACAGAGATTGAATGAAAGAATGAAAGAGAAAAGGGGACAAGAGAAAAATCCTTTTGAGTGGCAGGAGGCGGTAAGTTAGGTAAATGCTCTGTGGAAAACAACGGTAGCCCAATTGGACAAACATGATTACTTTCTTTTATTGTCTCTACGACTTAATTTTTTAAATTAAATTTGCTGCACCCTTGTCATTTTACAGGATACCAGGTTGTTTTTATGTATTTGACGTCTCTGCCTTTTGTAGCAAAGGCTTCCCTAATGTAAACACCACGTTATTTAAATTCAAGCACACTGATGATGCTCTACATTCCTGTCACCACGTACTTTGCATCTGACAGCCGCAGTTAAGCATTAGTGGAAATAACGCTGCATTTTCAGCATTGGTAGAATTGTAAACAGCTGTTCAGCACTGTTGACACCAGTTAAGCTAACGTGAATTTGATGTAGCTCCGGTAAATCTGACTGTAGTGTTACAGTGCATTTCTTTTAGCCTTAACAGTGACTCAAAGCCTGTGCTCTCAATTCAAATAGTCTCTGACTGCAGCCACTCTCATAATAGGATGCTCTGTATTTGTATGTGTATCAGTGCAAAATAATAAGCAGGACTAGCTTAAAGTAAATCATTAGGTGGCTGGATGCTATTAGCACTAACACAGACTGACCACTGTGGATATTAGATGAAAGGGGTTATTTTTAATTGCTTGAAATCAGCATCTGTCTTTACCAAAATCCCTTCCCTCAATTACCCACACCTGCCTGTGCAAACCTGCAAGTCTAAAACCAGAGTAGCACAATGTAGCCAGCTTGCTAAGTTCAATATTCACTAGCAGGTGGAGTCTATATATCTCGCAGGTTTAGCCGCATAGTTCGCGAACCCTTCTATTCAAAGAAATCAACAAAGAAAGCTGACTAATCGGCGAACAGAGCGCACTGTCTGATTTTGCTAATACTCTGAGCCCAACAAAAAGGATCCTCCATTAGCCCGCAGAGGAGGGAGCCAGCTTTTGTCTCTTAGTGTCAGTAGGGGAAGGCTATGTCTGAAATTGGAATAAGGTGGTAAAAACAGGGGTGACTTGGAGTGTGAGAGAGTTGGGGTGGGTAAGCAGGGAGGGGAAGGACTACAGAGGTGGGGTACTGCTGAATGGTGGCAAACCTCTCCTAATTGGCACTTGACATTTTTTTGCCATTGGCACTGGAGTGGACCAGCTTTCAAGCCCTCTCTGGGTCCTTGTTGGAAAAGTGCCTTATGCAAATATGGCGAATGGGCTCTATTGTGAAGCCTCTGATATTAACAGCTCACGCAACAATGAAATTGTGTGCTTACTCTGGACTCGTAGGTGTGTGAGAGAGAGCTAGACAATGGCAGCGGGAGCAGCTTCAGTCTGAACAGACTCTCCATCGGATGCTTTGCCAAGTCATTTCACCAGAATGGGCTTTTTCTGATGGCCGAGGCTCTCTGTAAAAGCTTTATTAACGACTGAAATAAACAAATGCATGCACTGTTTTGCTCTGGCACTGAGAGTGTCTCTGTTTATACTGCTGCTGAATGGCTCAATTTATTGTGGTTGAAAATACTGAAGGTATGGATAGAAAAGGCTTCACTCATTCTCTTTGAAAGAAATTTCCCCTCTTAAAACACCACTGTCTCAGTTCTAAATGTGAAAATGTATTCATGCTTCAGTGCTGTGCCGCACTCCCTCTGATATTTCTTTCTTCCTCTGTGTGCCCGCATTGTTTACCCTCAACTCGCTCCCTTGGGTGAGCACAGCTCGAGATCTAAAGATATCTGCAGAATCCCTTTGGAGAAAACTTGGCAAATCATTGGAGAATTGTTGCAAAACTGAGCTACATTTTCAAAAGCAGATAAAATGATAAGAGGCCAGTGCTAGACAGCAAGGCCAAACACACTCTCGACTAAAACATCCAAGTTGACAAGGTCTGAAGAGTGTCATCTGAGAACACAAAGCAAATTTCATCTTTATCTCCACACAACTCAAAACCAACAGGGAGGCAAACAGAGCAATGGGTCAGACAACAGCAGTCACCCCCCGTGTGGTCCGAGCACAGTCAAAGTACACCTGTTACTGCTAAGTTGCCAAACTTAATCTCCTTTGTCTGGGGAGGCCCATTGACTTTTGCAACTGCTTAAGATACATTCATTTCTCTGTGAGCATATGGGGGGTGGAGGGAATGTCGATGTTGTAGAAAATAACAGGGTCTGGCCTTCTGCTCCAGCCCAACAGCGAAGCCATTTTGCAAACCCTGTTGGTGTGTTCCGTCAAGATAAAGAGAGGCAGAGAAAAGGGGGCAAGAATCACTGGGTCTTATTCAGAAAACTGTCTGGCTGCTTGGACCCGGCAGGGGTGAAAGGGAGGCAAAGGGGCGCATTGTCCCTCAGTGACAAGTGGACTAGCTCTATTGACTGTAAAGTCTACTGGTGGGGGGGCAAGTAGGACCCGACCACAATGGCTGTTTTTCTATTTGACACTTGGAGTCTAAATCTGCTTGCCTTGTGCATGAAAGCTAAGACAAACCCACCACCCTCCTCCTCCTTTTCTTTCCTTTCCCTGCCTTCTTTCCTTCGCAACCCTTTCTGTCTTCACGCTCTTTCTATTTCAGACACTGCCATGGGACGCAGAAAAAGAGAGAGTGCAGAGGCCCTTAGGTGGTTTTTAGGAACTCTCCCATCTCCGTGCCATTTTCAGGCAGGCAGAAGTTAAGACGGTCTCTCTACCCTGAGGTCCCCAGTGTGAAGTGTTAGTGATATAACTGTGCCACACACAGAGCCAGCACAAAGCATTTGCACCATGACATGCATCTCCCAGGGCACTGCCTAGGGTATAAACACAATCTGTCCAAGACTTCAGTTCCCATTTAGCCCCAACACTGTAACTGACACAAAAACGAAGCAAAAGGATGCAACTTATCTTTGCACTCCTCAAAATCTGCTTGCTTTGTACCTGTTAAAATTTGTAAATGCAAAATGCACTTGCACAGATATGCAAGTGCCTGGATATTAGTCAGGCACAATTGTTAATCTATCATTTACAATAACAGATCAAAGCCTACACTGTAATAAAACACATCGGCAGTGGCGGTAGCAGCACAATAGAGAGGGAACCAGGTGCTACTTTGCCGTCCAAGAAGGTGACATCTCTAGCTGTCACTTCCTGTCAGGGCCCTCGTTCCTCTCTCTTGCTAGCTGAGCCCAGAGCTCAAATGTCACACTCAGCACCTGCAATGCAGCAGGCAGGCAGGCACAACTGCAGGGCTTGAAGAGATTGACATTGTGAGGTGAGGTTGCCACACAAGCTTTTAGGAATTTCACTTTGGCCCTGTACGACTGTTTCGAATGTGTACCATGTCAAGCTGAATATACCCAAACTCGAGGGCGGTGTTTTAGCTGATCCATGTTGAGACAGCAAAACACCATGTGGAATATGTATTACAATTGGAGTTCACTGCCAGCCTGGTAGCTCCAAAGCCTTGAGACCTTGGGAACAATCCTTAGTGGTCTCTCTCAGCAGGAGTGACCCTCTAGCTTTGATGGGCAGAAAAGAAATCACACCTTCAATCAGCCATCAGAGGCCTTGAGGTTGAAGATCTGATTGACCAATTACTCCTCACCATGAGCCTGGGCAAAGAACCTTAAGGCAGAGATTGTTCTCCTTCTCTCGCTCATGGATCTCGTCACTGGGGGCACTTTCTGCTTGATTGCCACTGGACCACTCCCCCCTCTGAGCATTGCGCGCACACACAGCAGCAGCATTCAGTGAGATCCCATCAGGCCTTTCCACATGGTAGCACCTCATGCAATGAAGGCTTTGCCACGGCCCATTCACAAACAAGCCAACTGTCACGTCAAATCAAACAACGGCCAGGACCCCAAATCAAACATCTTTTCATGCAAAGGGAGAAAGGAGTAGGTGGGAAGGAGAAAAAAAAATCAACAACAGCTAACTTAACAAAATTGGCCTCAAACTAATTCTTGTCTGTTCGCTTAGGTGCCGGCGGGGAGTTGGGAGCCCGGATTAAATCGGAGGGAGCATTCTTAACTCACACAATCCCATCCAAGTCAGAACATATGTATAATTCATAGCACCGTATGCAGCTCCTATGATATAAAAGGCCCACATTCTTTTCATATTGCATGGTCTCTTGATGCCAAAGATGCAAGCAGCAAAGCTGAAATTCATGGAGCCAAGTGAATAGAGAATTGACCAAACCGGCTAGCAAACTGATTAGCTAAGACCGACTTGTTAAACGACTTGTCAAAGTCCACCAGCTTTAGTGAATCAGTGTGGGTCTTTTTCAGCAAGCCCGTCACTCCCGGCCATGTGATACTATGGCTAAGCCCCTGCAGCCAGCCCCACACACAAGGATCATGGGGCTTATTAGATTAAATGTGATCCTGTTGTACCAACTGTACTGCTATGGATCACTGCCACTGGCTGCAGGGAGCTGTAGGGAATATGTACGGCGATGTCCCATTTATTTCTACATGCCTACAAATGGTATTCTGCATTTCTTAAAGTTGATGGATCGAAACAGCAAACATAGACAGAGCCTTGCAGTAAAGTTAGGTTTATCTAAAGGCCTTGTGGTCTGGGACTTTCTCACCTACATGCACTCACACACATACGTATATTAATGCACCTTACCTTTAGCTGCATTCCGCTCCCATCTCCTTTTAAATGTCGTCCATATTCTTCCGTGATGTTGCAGTTCTTGTGGCAGAGTTTTATTTTGGAGGGAGGCGCGTTTGGGGTCTTGATGCCTTTTCAGGAGTGTAATGGGATTCTTGTTACTTTCGGTTATCTAGCTTTATGAAGAATGTACATCACTCATACAGCTAGATAACCAAAGATAACAACCAACCCCTAAGGCTACCCATCCTCTCAAGCCGCAGGTGAAGTAACATGGGTCACGTTCTGACCTATAAGCAGCGGAGAAAGTTGTTGATAAAAACATTATTATATGTCTCCATCTCTTTGATTTTACATGATTCAAATGATTACAGACTAACTTGAGAAGGAGTTAAAAATTCACATCAAAAATTAGTCTGGAAATCCCAAAAAATCCAACAGCAGTAAACGAAGCCGTAGACGAAGACGTTACTCTTCCCGCTTGGGGCCTTTTTTCCTCACTCAACCTACAGCGGCCTTTAAATGTCCTGACCCTTCATTTTGTGACGTCACCAAGTGGCCCCTCACCCCGCCTCAAACCGCCTCGGCCAATTAGAAACCTCCCTTTGTGCACGGAACGCTTTGATTGGCCTGCGAGTAATGCCTCTATATCAAAAACTCCCCAAAGTCAAACAGTCAGTGAGAGGCACCAATAAAAAAAAATTACACAAGTTGTTGAACCAGTCCAAACCGGCTATGGCGCCAACCTTCCCTTCTCCAGCCCAGCGCCCATCCCTATGGCGCATCCGCCTCACCCGCTGACTGGCTCCATAGGAGGGTGATGGCTTCAAACGCCGCCCCCCGCCACGGCCCAAATGCATTTTTAAATTAAAAGATCCTGGCTGTTTGACTACAAAAGAAACTGGTTTGTCTTCATTTACATTGTCTGATACCAAAGCAGTCGGCCGGTGCTCGAGGTTGGCGTCAAAGATAGAGGGGTTTAAGATGTACATACACACATGTAAAGAAAAGAAATTCTTACATATACACTAACACTGACAAATACACACCCTCTCAGACTCATCAGAGCATAAAGTACATGTAACAGACAAATCCTTTAACACCCAAATATGTCCGCAAAAATAAAGCTAAATGCACACGAAACACTGCTTCACATGTACGGGCATAGACAATGCTGTCACACACACATACACACACACACACACACTCCTCTCACACACCGTGGTGGCACATGGCACAAGGCCCCTTCTAATTAAAGCTGCTCTGTGTGCCCAGATCCCTGTTGTGGCAGGCTCCTCCCCCACCACCGCCAAGTAAAGCTCAAATGACTGAAAGCAGAGAGAGAGAGAGAGATGGAGAGATATTGAGAGAGAGTGAGAGAAAGAGAGTGACAGAGGAGGGCGAGGCACAGAATATTCTCGCCCTCCATCACACACACCCAAACCTGAACACTCCTACACGATTTGACTGGCAACATGCAGGCGTTAGCAGAGACGGCTACATCCCTGTTAGCAAACAACAACTTCCACTGGCATTGTTCTCCCTTCAGGTTACAATAAACAGCTGCTCTTCTTCTTCTACTGTCTGAATCTACGTAGATTTAAAAAAAAAAAAGGTGTTCTGTTGCTGTTCAGAAGGCTGTCACCATAACACACATCCCCGTCAAGGTGCTTTGTTTCAATCTGCAAGGACAAAGCGAGGCCCTTTAAGAGCAGAAACCTGCCTCAGCTCTCAGAATGCTGCTGCACTGGATCCCACACACGTACTGTGTACCCAACGTGTGAACTCTCACGTTTAGATACATAATTACAGACGATATCAGATATTGAACCAGGATAAATGCACAAACACGCACAGATATTTGCAATCACACATACACTCACAGCTTCAGTCATTAATGTAAAAAAATATTAACATGTATATTTCATAAATAGCTCAGTCAGATGGACTAGTAGTTTAGATTATTCATATTAATATAAGACACATTTCCACATGTTCTCATAAAAATTACTCTAATTACATAATGGTCAGATATCAGTATTATTTTTATATCATCATATTTGACAGTATTTTAAGCTACAATAAGGACCTACAACATTTTGAAAATTCCAGTTTATTGTATTTTATTTATCTTAAAATATGTTTTAATTTAATGCCTGTTAAAAAAAACATTCACATTGGAGTTTGAGCTCATCAGTAATTCTCCACAATATTATTTTGCATGGGAATGATGCAATATCAACATTAACCTTTTTAATCGCTGCAGACTATGCTGTGAGCTTTATGACTCGTTTTTACATCAGATATATTTTCACGATTTCCAAGCTGGATAAAGAGAAAGATAATTACATGCAGATTGCACTTATTTCCCCATTATCATTAATAGTCCCTTCATTAACGCTGGCTTATTCGTGACTGTGCTGCTGTTATATAATTCTAATAAATTGATACAATTTCAATATTTGTCTTGTGGGGGTTTTATCCTCACAATGTTCGCCTTTCACGATGCATTTCACTCGAGAAACGATTCACGCCGTGAGTTCAGAAAATGAAGCTTGTGGAGGTTTTAAAGTGTCTCTGTTCTGCGAAAGTTTAAACCAAAAGTCCCTCACGGTGTCACACTTCCAGCGGCCTCTTTTCTTTGACTCACCTGAGCTCAGAGAAAATCCGAAAATACATTTAAGGCATCAGTCGAGCTCCAGGTTCTTTCTCTCCACAATTTAAATAAACCTCATCAGGCTGTGCCATTGGCCAAGGCGTACATGACGTCAACAAATCCGGCGCCTCTAATTGGAAATAATTTATGCGAAGGTGCAGAGCTGATTAGCAAGAAATTGATTCCCATTATAAAGTCGCATTGGTTATCATCTGATTAAAACCACGTGGAAAACCCCGGTAAAACAGATAATTTTAGCTATTTTATAACAGAGGTTGAATGCTGCATTTTGAGGCAACAAAAGACAATTACGAACGAGTTTTTACGCACGATATAAAGTATTTTACGCACACGTCAAAGCGAAATTTAAAGGTGAACACGTGTATTTCTGAAATTACCAGAATGAAAGTGGCACACTGGGGTAAAGGTGTAGGCCTGTTGGCAGACACACTGAACACACACAAACACACACACACAAACAGTGTTCACAGCCACACTGTAGTGTGTGTGGAGCTGATTAGCTGAAAATGACGGTTTGCAGAAATAAATTAAAATTCTCCACACGTCCTCTGTGTAATGAAACTCTAGCTACTGAACATCCCTGATATTGTATGAATTTGACAAAATAATGGCATAACTTTTGGCATCATGTTGGGCTGCGGCTGTTTTCATCATATCCGTGTTTAAACCTTAAACTCGTGTTGGCGTTTTACAAACCATCTTCATGGTAAATACTATTCTACCTTAAAACTATAATTATATGTATAACTTTACTATAACTTCATAACTATGTACCTCTGACTATAGACCATAATATATCTTATAGTTATTATTTATTCAAATGTAAAATACTTTATTCCATCAAACTTCCCAAAATATCCAAACTGACTACGGAAGCCTGTGTGTGATGTGACAGCGAGAGCTGTAGCCAATATTACCTACAGTAAGCCACGTGTTGTGAGGCCGCTGAATGTCTCTCCAGGGATCCCTGGAAAAAAGAGACGATCATTTTATTCTTCAAATGGACTATACAGCACGGAGGAGCCAATTTGCCCCATTTTACATACTGCAGCCTTCGATCAAACAGTAAAGACAATCAGCAAACTGCATTTTGCTCCCACAATGAAAAATGTTTTTTAAAAGACAGTGTTGGTGGGTGTGAAAAGGTGTAGACTCCAGTCGTGTGGACCGTGTGATGCTTTCAGCAGCTCATGTATTCTCACTACACATTACTGCTGTTATTGTGCTGAAGTCGAGGACTGTCATAATAACATAATGCATAACCTGCCGTCTTTATGTTTGAACATAAAGGAACATGGTCAGTGGGTGTTGCAAAATTAATACTCTAAAATACACTGCAATGGCACGCACAACTTTGTCTCCTCTCCGTATGTGTGTGTGTGTGTGTGGTGCAACTAAATAAAATAAAGAAATAAAAAAACATAAAATTGTTTAACCTAAATATTAAAAATCAAATTCCAAATTTACAGTTTTAAGAAACTATTTTTGCAAACGTTCCTTTCCTTTCCCAGATTCACCCTCTGTCTCTGCTCATGCATTGACCCCTGCGTGCATACACATTAATACTCTCATGTTCATCATGTGAAACGTTGCATGATCCCAGTTTTTTTTTTTTTTTTTTTTGCTTCAAACCCCCCCTCGAAGCTCCACAAGCACAGATTTCTCCCCCGGTGTGTCCGGGGGGCGCACACGTGTTCTCTGCACAGACCTCGTACTCGGTGCACACGTGTGGACTGGATATTTGGCCTTGTGATCCCTTTATCCGCCAGCTATGGGTGTGAACGCCACCACTTTGTCTTATTTCGCATGCATTGCAGGCCTGTCTGCTGGTAATCCTCATATCTGAGCCACATGGCCACACAGAGTCCTGCAAGGGCTTAATTTGGAAAAAAAAAGAGACAGAAAAAAAGGTTCCCTCTGTTTGTCCCCAGACCCTGATCGTGTCATATTGGGTGGGTTTTTTGGTGCCATATGTTGCCCGACTCTGTCGCTCCCGCTGCCACAGCGAGCAGAGCTGGAAAGTGGCCCTGCTAAGTGCCTGGAGGTGTGTAGCCTATGAGAAATGAAATCGGGGCTGGAAGCGCCTTTTGGCCTTTGTGGCTCCCTGTGAATGGCGCATATGAAGCCTGTGCACAATGCGTCACTGAGGCTGTGAAACAGGGGAGTTCTCCTCAAAGCAGAGCCAAACCACGTCTAATTACAAGTTGCTCTTTCACTGACAGATTTCATCATTTAACCAGAGAGTGCAGGTTTGTTTCTGCACGTTCATCAGTGACCTTTCACTGGGCCCGGACACTATTCCATACTCCATGCAAGAAATTAATTAATTAGAATTATTCTATCTCTAGAGCCCTTGATGCAGTTTGAAAATACGACATTAAATAAAAGACAAAATGTGCATATGTTGTGCTGAGCAATATGTTTCCACCACGTATTCGCTCCCAACAGCTGCCATTCTGAATGAAATATCACCTCCTACTTTACACTCCTCAGAGCACCAAGACAAAAAAAGAGACAGAAATAAGAAATGATATCAGATTTAGAGCTGAAGACCTGCTGCTCAAACACTCATCGCCCATAACCGCCTGCTGTTGCCACATCCAGACTATACACTCACCCTGCTCCGTTGTGTGTGCAGGTTGGCGACGTACACGGCGCGAATGCAAACGCGTTTTCCTCCGTTTTTTACAGCTGATATTCCGCACCTGCCTTCGCATTTCCCCCTTGAAGAAAACACAGCTTATACTTCATACTCACGCCGTCGTCTGCGAGTCGCTGCGGCGTCCGCTCTCCAAAACCGAGAAGCGAGCGGCTCGGGAGATGGAGACCAATTGAGCTGCCGGAGGCTGGACCGCTCAGTCTTCATGGCTGCGGCTGGCCGTGACGTCTCTCTGGCTCCATCCATTCAGCTTCCCTCGGACGGGTTTTCCCCCTGTTTTATTATCATCCCCATTATTTCCCGCGGAGGTGGATCTTGCCCCCCCCCCCTCCTGCCTGCGCCGTCCCTCGCACTCGCCATTCCTCGTGTCAGATGCAATATGAACTTAAAACATGCCTGCTCTAAAAACATATACTGCCACCAAGGCCCTCCCCTTTATGACACGATGCAGGTCTGTTTTTGTCTCCACCCTCTAAAATATGAAAGCAGACGTGGTCGTAAATAAGCATGGATGCTCAAGTTCTCTAATGGATCCGAATCCTGCAAACTAATAATCTAAATTCATGTTCGTTTTATTGAATTGATTTTATATTTGAGACTAAACCAAACAGAATTATGAAAATATTGGCATCCACCCTCATATAGCATTAAATCAGATGGTCAGATTCATAATTAATTCCCTAATTACGCACAAATGGGCACCATCAGCGCCTCCACACATGCAACATCCTCCCTGCTCCCTCTATTGTAGGTCTGTTCGGGAGTTTCACTTATCAAGTGTGTCGTTTTGAGCCCCGTTTTGGCCCATGTGGGATTATAAAAAGTTTCGTGTAATCTTGTCTGGCTACTAGTATTCGTTTGACACAAAGCCCCCGGCGGAGACTGCGGCCTCCGCTCATGCGCCTGGATCAAGTGCGCACATCCACTATTCTCATTGTCTGCGTCTTTGATACAGAGGAGTCCAGGAATGTGACCAGGGGGTGAAGACCGTGCAAATCAGCTTTTACTGTCACCGCCGAGCCCATGAGCCCGCAGACAAGAGCCAAGAAAGGGGGTCTGGGTCACTTGATTATCATAATAATCAGATCGCGGGGATAAAAATCTCCTTTGAATAAATTACTGCTTCAATAGGAGGCGCGACTGCCAAAGAGACAACTTTGTCAGCCCCCGGTTTGTTGTCGGGGGGTTCTCTCTGCCTACCAATGTCCCGGGCTCCCCTTTTCTTTCTCTCCAAATTTTGGACGCTTTCCTGGAGATCAAACTCTAAATACGGCTACTGTTTCTCTCCTCCCCTCCTCTCGCCCTCGCCGATGCCTGGTTACCGAGTCCAGGCAGGCAGGCAGGCCTCGAGCTCCTCTTGGGAAAGCGGAGTGGTTGGTGGTGGCTAATGGGCTAAGGACCGGGCACAATAGGCTGGGTGCACCATCCAGCCGTCCCCTCCCCTCCTCACCCCCTCCACTTCTCCTTCTCCCCCTCCTCTCCCCCATCCTCCCTCTCTCTTATTCCGTCCGCTGCATGGGAACCCGGGCACCGAGGTGGACCAGGGGCCGCTCAGCATTGTGGTGGCACATCCCAAGTTCATTAGCACCCATCAGGCCATTCCTGCAGGGCTTGGCGGTTAGACCCCCCCTCACCACCGCCACCTCCATCCAGTTTAATCTGCACAGGCCTGAATTTCAAATCCAGCTCATATGTTTCTGGATAAAACATGTTCCGGGAACGCAGCTGAATTATTAGGCAGGATTTACATGTTTAAGATGCAGGATGGCGGTGATTTAGGCGAGAAATTGGAAGTGTGATTTTAGTATATAACACTGATTGCAGCAACTTTAATAACTTTAATTTTAAATATAACTATATCTGCACTTGTAGCTTAATTATGACTACAGCTACAACCATAACTTAAATGACAATAGAACTAAAACTTCAATTGCATAACATCCCAAATTTAAAACTGTAATTGTTGTGAGCATATTTGTAACCAGAGGTGGAAGAAGTTTTCACATCATTTACTCAAGTGAAATTAGAAACACAACAATGTAAAAAAATGCACTACAAGTAAATGTTCTGTATTAAGAAACTACTTAGAATAGCCCCTCTCTCTGTCATATTATTGAATAATTACTGAAGCAGCATTAACTGTAAGCAGCATTGTTATGTTGTAGCTGTAACTCCGTTATATACTGCTGGGTAGTTTACTCTATAATGATGCATCATAACTTGTAAAATGATCACATGTTTTGCATTTAAAAAATCCTAATCTGTAAAGTAGCTACAACTTGTAAAGGAACAAAATGTAAAGTACCTAAAACGTACTTGTGGAGTAAATACAGTACAGGCCTACTTGTTTATAACCACGTCTGTAACTGCAGCTGGGACTCAGGCTGAGACCATTAATGGTTTAATTTATGGGATTAGTCAACCCACAGAAAATTAATCAGACTCTACTTTGATAACAGAGTTCTCGTTTTTAAGCTAAAAAAGAAAAAGCCGAAGTGGCTTCAGCTTCTCAAATGTGAGGATTTGATAATAAACTGAATATATTTGACTTCTGCACTGTTGGTCAGATAGAACAAAACATTTGAATATGACGCTTTGGGCTGTGGGAACATGTGACAGGGATTTCTCACAGACATTTTACGGACTAAACTAAAAATCAAGAATGTAACTGGCATATTAATCCATAATGAAAAGAATCGCCTGCAACAGCTCTAACTGTGGCTATTGCTGTAATGCTAACAACTACATTTAAACCATAACTGCTACCTGTGCAGGTGTAAGACTGTAAATGACTTGTTGATCAGCTCTAAGTTACAGACTCTGTGTTGTGTGGTGTTCTGAGGCTCCTGCAGGAGCAACATGAGGGGGAGCCGCATCTCTGCAGCTGATATGAACAATGTAATGTGACGATGAATGACAGGATGAGGAGTTCGTGACTAAAACGTGAGAATATTCTAAGCAAATTGTCGACATGCTAATATTTAATACATGGTATAACATGCTGTAACCAGTCCTGCAGACACTGGTGAGCAGCAGAAAATTGATGCTTGGTTTTATATAAAGCTTTTAAAGAACGAGAGATATTGAACTCTCAAATCTACAGGCACCACTACAGGCCGACCTAGCTTCCATGCATGTCTGACACTAAGCTGCAAATCAAGAGATTCTACTTTGTTTTCTCACATAATCTTATTGTAAAGTGAATTAAGTTTCATTAAGCTAAAAGGAAAATAAAAAACACAAGTGCAGCAAGAGATGCTGTACTGTACCTAAAAGTTTTTTGTTTTTTTACTGTACTGGAAATGAGTGTAATAAAATCCAAAACAGCAGCAACACACACTGCAGGCTTTAAAAAAGATCACACACACTCTCAACGTTAGAAGCTTCATTATGTGACGAGGAGCTGTTGTATTCTGCTGCATTGGATTGGCAGGTGTTCTTGTTATTTTGGCCACCCTCCATGAGAGATATCTTAAAGGCCCAAAATCTTATTAATAACCATAAATATAACAGGTGTATTCCTATTCACATAACAGAGTTTGACTGATGTGTTTTTCAGTTTAAATAAAAAGTAAACATCTTGTGTTTGATGTGACAAACCTTTTAACAGCATTCAAACTGATCAATAAGTTAGATTTAGATGTGTGTTTGTGCCTTTACTGAAAGGCCTGACAGCAGCTTCCTGTCTTGCACTTTGTGTTTTGCTCGTAGATTGTTGTTTTGTGCACACTTCTCTCTCAGACTGTCTTTAAACGACAGCAGCAGGATGTTTTACAGCCCACACACTGTCTACACTGAGCAGAAAAACCTGAGAGAACCAGTTCAGCTGCTGACCAGCATGTAAAACACTTCCATGAATGAGAACCAGGGCCCAAAAAGAAAAAAGACTCGGGCGACGGTGCAGAGACGAAAGAAAGCAGAAAGAAGCAAATCTTTCAGATCTCGGAATATAAACAGCTTTTATTCATCTTTATTTGTTGTGTAAGTTGCTCTTTTTTCCCTGCAGCTCTTTCACTGATGCATGATCGAGGTTCAATGTTCTTAAGACCATTAACTCCAGTTCAGATAAACCATATGAGAAGTGACAGCCCTATTTTAAAAAATGCCAACATTTTAAATTTTTGTCTTTGTAAGACTTATTTAGCAAAATGTGTCATTTTAAATTAATGTTAACTTGCATTATGTTTTGGTTAATAATGGGAACAGGTTTTGTTTAAACTTGTTGAAAATAAAGCAGCTAGATTTAATCCACAAGGTCGACATTGTTTCATTCACGTGATCCAAAAATACAACTTATTTTCATTCAAATTTGCACAAATTTCCAATGAGGTCAGTTCAATTCACTATGCTTTATTGGCAAGAATGTAACAAGACAACATTGCCAAAGCGTCAAGTAATAATGAGATTAAGGTACAATTCATTCTTATATATACATATGTGTGTGTGTTTGTGAAAGACTGTGGAAGTGTGTGTCACTCTCTATTCAGACCTTCAGCTCACATCACCACACACACTGTATGATGGAAACACAACAAGAGAGAAGGCTCTACTCTTCCTCTCTTACTCTTCCTCCCTCTCTTGTACTGAAAGATTCTGGTTGTTCTGGTGAGGATTTGAACCCAGAACCTTCTGCTAACCCTGATCCATTTATCAACTGAGGACACGTTGCTCCGTCTGTTCAGATCTTAGACTGTCCTGTGACTGAGGCGTGTATTGTTGGGTATTGTTAATACATTTCAGCATCAACTGGATGTTTTCCTTAAATACTGTGACTTTAATTTGTGATTACATTATAAAACAACATATTTTTTCTGCAGGGATCGGTTTGATACAGTGAATTGAGGTTATGCAACATGCAGGGGTCGTTCCACTGTTGATAGTGAATGTGTTTCTGCATTATATTTATCTAATGCATTTTTATTCACCTCAGTGACAAGCTTTGCAGTGACATCGCTCTGTAGAACGATGAAGATGTGGAGAAGAAGCACAACAAATATCAACAGAAACATATTCCAGGAAATCAGCAAAACAATGTTTATCTGACAGGAAAAGGGGAAACTTTGACCTCCGAGTTTATCACCATCCACCTAACAAAGAAATGTTAGGGCCTCCATCCTTAAAATGTGTTTATCTGCACCTTTATTTTGAAATGTGTTGAGATTCACTAACATCACTTTCATATTTTGGGGGTTTCATACACAGGAATCCATCCCAACAAGACTTTTACTTCAGCTACCTGTTGTGCAGCTGTGCAGGTGAGCTGCTTCAGCACTCTGCTTCACCCGCCTCCCAGTGCAACGTCCCAGTCTCCCCAGTACACCAGAGTCCCAGCGTCAGAGACGTGCTCTGCAACTCAAAGCTCCGGATCTTTTGTCCCTCAAAATCTGCCCATATTGTTGGTGCTCTGTGGGGGCCAAACAGCCTGCTTGTGCCAAACCAGACAGACTAACCCCCCCTAAACCAACCAACCAACCACACACACACACCACTGTCATCCTAAATAGTTAATTAAGCAGGGAGCAGTGGTGTGGTGGTAAATAAAAAGTAAGGGTGAGCTGAGACAAAAGAAAACATTTAGAAATGACAGAAAACGATGAATTTTGCTTTTTGTCTTTAATTATAAAGATTCAACATTTTCCATTTGACTTCAGTTTCCTCTGAAACATTAACTCCTGCAGGTTTGGGTCATAAACATTTCTGTCATGGGTCAAAACTTTTATTTCTACCAAGAGAATCAGTGCTTGGTTTTCCTTCCAAAAAATGGAAGTTGAGTCTTCTTTTTTAGCCTTTAATTGTCTTTAATTCTCGCTGATTGGAAGCTAAACTCCTCACACCGCTGCTTCCTTTATGTGCTGCCATTTTGCATTTCCATTTTTTTCATCAGAGGAGCTACAGGCTTTGAGACATCGGGCATGTCTTGAGTTGCAGCTGCGGACTCACCTCTCAAGTCAGATTCTCCTCCAGCAGCATCCTTTGCGTCTTCTAAAGCCGGCCATGCAGGGCTTCACTGCGGCGCTGAGCAGGAAGATAAAAAGGCTTTTTGTCGACGCCACAGAAAAACGCGGCCTGTGAAAAAAAAAAATAATAATAAAAAAATGTCTCCCACTCTTTCTGGACATAAAGCTCCTGCAGGATTCTGTCGGATGAGCGGCTGGAATTAAGAGAAAAGGTCCGCTTTTGTTTTAAAAAATGAAGGAAAATAATGCATCCTGTAAAGCATGCAGAAACAAAAAACATGGCGGATTGAAAAATCTCCCACGCCAGTCATTACGCCTGCAATTAGAAACTCATTTGCATAAATGCTAATGAGTCAGAAATTCATGTCGGCGCTGGAGGGAAACGAGGGGATTTTTTTTCTCCTTCTTCTTATTCTTTTTCTTTTTTTTTTTTTTTGCATGTGGAGGGAAGGTTTTCACACGGATGTTCGAGGCCTGAGGAGGTTGTTATTTCGTCAAATGTTTAAATGTATTTTTGTTTGTTTTTTTAGGTTGAAGGTGCCTCCAGTCAGATATTAACACCGCGAGGTTTAAATGAAGGATTTACAGGCTGTAAGATCTGTGTTTTCCAATGTGACACCAACACACACTGATGCTGTTCAGGGCTTCAGATGGAGATTCATAACGAAGTGAAAGCACCTTCAGTTCATCATCAGTTCACGTGTTCTCACCTCTGAGAGCAGTTCAGTTATACAGGATTTCACGTTTACGCAGAAACATCTTTAAATCTGCAGAAATACTATTTTGTATATTTTGGGATCTACAGTTTATCGCCGTAAATCTGAAGTAATTGAGTTCCCACAGGTTTCATTTACAGGAACAAACATCTCCCACGTTTACATGATGGAAACTATAAAGTTGTTTGGATGTCAAGAAATATTCAGAGTGATTTTACCCACATTTACATTTCCTGACAGATATAGGTGATATTAGGCCTAAATATTACATGTTAGAATAAAGAACCCACCTGTTTCAGCTTCACTCAAACCTGCATGATGTTACAGATGGAAGGACACATCGAGAAAATACATGTTTTTCCTTTTTAAAATGTAGTAGTAGTTATTATTCTTGTCCATTTAAGGGTTTGTACACAATGAAACACGTCCCAGTTGTTTTATATCATCTGTGTGGGAACGCAGGTTTTCTTTATTTACCATGTCGGTACCACTCTCTGATAAGTCACCCTTTATAAAAGCTTTATAAGCTGTAATTAATGAAGGTTAAGAAATAATTTACTAATTATTTATAGATCTGTTGTAAGCCATTAACAGGGTTGCCAGGTTGTGAAAAATCCCTTTTTGCTCGTGTTTTATCCTTTCTATGCAGTTATAAATGTTGGTCATTCATTATTATGGGGTTCACGATTTCCAATAAGACACCAAGTCTGCAGTTAAACCTGTTTATTGTTGTTTATTAATTAATAGATGTTGGTGAAGATCGTCAGGGTCCATTAGAGCTAAAAAAAAAAAAAACCACCCAGAGGAATGATTCAGAACCTGGCAACCCAAACGTTGTTCTTAACTGATCTTAAAAGCACTAATGAATTATTTATTAGCTTATTAATAAAGCCATGCGTTACAAAGCCTTTATAAAGGCTGACTTGTTCTTTGTGATGGTTGTATCGTTTGGCTGCGGTCACCGTGTGTTTGTTGCTTCGAGTCTTCAGTGTGTTTCTGTTTGTTTCATGTGACCTCAGCAAAGACATTATGTTGAACTGGCAGAAATGTACTGAGTCTAGCTCAAACTTGTTGACCTGTGATGATGATGATGATGATGATGATGATGAGCAGGGTGCTTATTCAGACATGAGACCAACACGTTAAACTGCCGTCAGATTAACGTGATGGGCTGCGTGTCTGAAACCCGGCAGCTCTCCTCCTCCTCCTGCAGCAGCAGCAGCAGCAGGTGGAGGTTCTGGAGGAGGTTGTCTTTGTTTCTGGGATGTCTGCCACTGATGGTGAGACGATGCTTAACGCGAAATGAATTTCGAATTTCGCGGACATGCGCAGTGGAGCTGAGGATCCAGATTTATTTAGAGGCCGCGCGCAAGCATGCAAGAAGAAAAGGGGGGGGGGGGTCTGAGTGTGGAGGTATGACTGGTGTGTGTGTGTGTGTGTGTGTGTGTGTGTGTTTTACAGCAGATATAATGTAACATAACATTTAAACAACCTCTGTCTGTCTGTCTGTCTTTTATGAATTTACAAAAGTGGACAATTTTTAACTGCATATGAATTTTAATGATGAAAGAATAAAAGTTGTCAGATCGTCTTAAAGGGAAAATACATCAACATGATAATGTGATTTCTTGCGTGTCGTGGTTATTGATCGCTGACTGGAGATCAGTTTACAGTTGACACAACGTCCAATATTGACCTTCTTGTCTGACGGTGTCTTCTATTCATATTAATGACGCATCCATATAATTAATAATGATAAACCGATGATCAGTGGATAAACTGTGCAGGCTGCGTGGAGGAGGAGAGTTCATCCACCCAACAGGTCGTTCAGATGATTTAAATAAAAAATCAATAAAAACATGTCATTAAATCTTCTTTTTCACACATTATAAAAAGAATCGAGACGTTTCACCTGTTTCTTTTCACTGAATCTTTTTTTTTATTTTTTATTTTATTTTGCCTGTTTTAAAGCTTAGAAAACAAAAGAAGAAGATATCTCACTTCAGTTTAAGGAAAATCTCTTTTAGTCTGTATCTCTGATTTTATGTTACTGTAGGATTAAAGTAAAAGTAAAAGTTTAAGGTTTAGGATATTTGCAGCTTACACGCCAGACTCAGGCATTAAAAACAGAGATTTAATGAACCTTTGAGTTAGCAGTTGTGTGCAGATATTAATGGATAGATTTACATTATTAGAATATAAAACTGAAGGAAAGTTTGTCCAGTAATTAAAGGAAGTGTTGACATTTATTTTACGGCAGCGGGTTTCAGGTCAGGAGCTCTGAAGATTAAAATAAAGGTTGGAAACAGATTCACTTCTTTACTGACTGATGGGATGAAATGTGGGATCAAATCAAGATGCTGGGTGGAGGATCAGCTGAGGTCTGTTTTTCAGTTTGAAGCTCTTTGATTTTGTTTAAAGTTTTTTTTTTTTTTTTTTTGGCTCTGAAACTAATTCAGCAGGATTCTGGAAAGAAATAAAACAAAACGTTTTATTTAAGGTATTAATATTCTGCTCTGATTGGCTGGTTAGGTTATTGGAAATCACTGATAATTATTCAATTCATGATGAGGCGAATTGACTAAATCAGGTCGCGCTTTGTGGCAAATTATAAGCCGATTTGTTTCTTCCACCCCGCGTTCATCTCCACAAAAATGAATTCTCACACGTGCAGCGTCATTTTCTGCTCTCATAAATAAACCAACGACAATCCTGACAAAAATGAATAAAGTCCGGAGAAGAAAATCTGCTGTTGAGTTTTCAAAGTTTCAAAGGAAATCTGCAGAGAAATGAAACGAAACAGGAGGTTGAATGAAAATCTTAATTTTTTATATAAACGGAAGGATACTTTTTTTTTTTAACCTTTTAATGCAGAAACACCAAATGAATCAGAGGTGAAATCCAAACACACTGTCTTCACATTTTAGGAGAAAGTGTAAAAATGTAAAAGTGCACTGCAGCTCTACAAGACTCCGTTTAAAGATCGATTTAAAAATCCTCCAAACTCAGTCTTATTGATCGTTTGATCTTTTGATAATTTAAAGAAATCTTTCCTCCTTTAAGACGCCAGAATGTCCTTTAAATAATGGTTAAATAAGAATAAAAAAACTATCCAAAAAACTCGTAAATGTTTAACTTCTTCGTGCAACACGAGGTCGTTAAGTCTGGACTGAGAAGATCAGATTTATTTCTTAAAGTTCCTCTTATTAAAACCTCTCAGATTTGGTGTTTTCCCTGCACTTCAAGTCATGATTAAAAAATAAAATATTCAGCAACAAAGTCCTGATTTACACCAATATTCAATGAAGAACATTGGATTTGATTTTATTATTTAGTTTAATTAGACTTTTTTTTATGAATTCAGATTCAGAAAATAACTGCTTTCATGCAAATAAAATATTGTAATATACAAAATAAAAAAAATAAAAAACATACATTTTTTTGCACATTTAAAATGTCAGAATCCTCTCAGACACATCTGCTGTAATTTGAATTAACAGTTAAACGTATTTGAACGTTAACAACCGGAGGGAAAACAATGTCTGTGCCGGATTACTGGCCGAGGAGGAAAAAATGACACACACACACACACACACACACACACACGCCCGAATGCATGGCGCATTTGCATGTTGTATCCCACGGTGGAAATTACAATGGAGAGCAATTAATATGCGCATAAATTAAAAGTGAGAGGGGTTTCTGAATTCCAGGAACAGGCGGTGATCCAAAGAGGAGGAGAGAGGAAAGAAAAGAGGCTCTGTTCACACGGGACAGCAGCAGGAGGAGGAGGAGGAGGAGGAGGAGAAACAGGGGGAATATGAAGAGGAGGAAAAAGAGGAGAGGGAGGAAGAGGAGGAGAGGAGGGAGAAAAAAGAGGGAGCTGCAGAGAGCTGAGGAAGACGAGGAGAAAAAGAGGAGAAGAGGTAGCTGGGAAGGGAGGAGGAGCAGGAGGAGAACAAGAGGAGAGAGGAAGATGATGGAGAAGAGATGGAGCTGGAAGAGGAGGTTGAGGTGGAGGAGACAGATGAGAAGGGGAACTAGGAGGAAGAGGAGGAAGGAGGAAACAAAGAAAGGGGATGAGGAGGATTTAAAGGGAGAGCAAGATGAGAAGACGGAGGAGGAAGAGGAGGTTTGGGGTGGAGGAGACAGATGAAGAGGAGGGAGAGCACGGGGAGGAAGAAAAGGGAGTGAAAGAGGAGAAAAGGAGGAGAAAGAGGAAATGATGAAGACATGAAACAACAGTGATGCTCAGTGCTGACTTGTTCATTGTATTTTGTTGACAATCAATCAATTATACAACAGTATTTGTTTTAAAGGCATGAGGTCATTACAGAAACACACCGTGAGTCATTACAGGACTATTAGAGGGGTGAGTTAGTGGTTTAAATAACTATCAGTCTGTTTGAATAGTCTAATATCAGTTTTCACTTTGGAGAATGATCATCCACTTGTGGTTAAACTGACTCTGTAACCACAGCAGGCTCAGCCTCTGCAGCAGCGTCCATCTCCTGTCACTGATTACTGGTCCAAACCAGCCAAAATACAGTAGATATGTGACTCGGCAGACCAGGAGAAATGTATAAGTTTTCATTTTTGCTCTTTACTTTTTTTCTCCATATTGGTCATACTGTATGTTTATGTTAACACAAACTATGATGGATATGTGAGGAGATATTTGGGGAGTTTTGTAGCCTACAATCAGTCAGTGAGTTCTTCTGCATAGATGATTATAACAGCTGATTATAACAGGAAGGGAACTGATTTTATCTGCAGGGTGTGAAGCAGACGACAAGTTCCTTTCTTTGCAACTGAATGTAAGAAGTTGCGTTCATGTTTCACTGCTGCATAATAAGTCACAATAACACAATAAATAACATAACGGAATATATTTGGTGTATTATTGTCTTCTTACTCCTTTAGTGTTTGTTTATGTGTGTGCTGATTATCAGCAGGTTTGATGGTTGCTCCCACCTGTCACAAAAAGGCCTATCAGATTATTGGTATATATACTTTACATAGGTGTGGTAACCATTTTTAAATATTTTGACCTGATTACGATGTGATTGGGATCCAAATGTATTTGCTGTTTGGAGTCAGAGTGCATGAATTCCTCTTTCCCTTCATGCTGTTTTCTAATAGCCTAGCACGTAAAGTACATGTCACATGCTCCTTCTATTACCCATTTATCATTAAACACAATTTTATATACTATGCTTTGCTAATTGACCCTTGTTTTATAAAAGCTCCATACAGCCCTGCTAAAGTACCTGAGGTTCACTGAAGGATCTCATGAACTGTTTGGTGTCTTCAGGAACCTCTTGATCATTTTCACAGTTTATCCAAGAACCCCTCTGAGTAAAGGGCTTCGTTTAGGAACTCAGAGAAACCCTTAAAGATGCTTCAAAGTAACTTGATGAACCCTCTAATGAAGATGAACAAAGCTGCTGGAGGAGCTCATAGAAACGCCGAGATGATCCTGGAAGTTTCTGAGAGTTTGTGCTGCTGACTAGGCCTCCTCAGTCAAAACCAGCATTTTAGTTTACACCAACCAACCATCAATAATGAATATTAAACGCTACCAGGAGTCACGAAAACCCCTGATATCATTTCTGTTGCCTAAAATATGTCATGAAAAATGCAACAAAACAAATGTAAATGTTAATATTGATCTGACTTGGCATGCAATTTAAATGTAACAAAAGTTAAATCAATGCACACACACAGGTCACACTGTAGCATGCAGAATAAATAAGAGTTTCTCCAATAAGCTGCTCCTGCACAGAGAGGAGCAGCAGACACATACCGCCCCCTACAGGACAGACAGTGTTTCAGGCACTTCAGCCCATTTTTAGACTAATGTTTCCCTCTAGTGGCTCTTTGGTTTCACTACAACAAACTTCAGTACATGGGGTTTTTATATTTAACCATATTCAAAAGGTTAATCTTTATCTTTATTATCTGTAGCTCCATCTCTACTGCTTTACTTCATGTTGTCATTTGGTCAGTGTTAACATGTTTCAGGCTCCAAACACTGAAATATCTGGATAATATCACTCTTCTTTCATCTACAGATTCACTCCTCCTGTCCACATGTCGAAGGCCAGCACCTTACATGGCAGCTCCGTCACCATCGGTGTGTGAAGCAATCTGGGAACCGTTAAGGTTGAAAAGCGCTATGCAACTTATTGATAAATGCAATGTTTGAGGTCACATTATGTTTGAGTGCATGATGTAGGCTACTGGATGGAGTGTGTACTGTATATAATATATGTCTGTTTCTGCTGATGCTGATGATTATTAGCAGCTGTCAGGCTATAATTTTGTGTTTTAGTGATTTTTAGTTTTGCGGTTTGTTTGTGTCAGTCTCAGTGGGTTGAGCTTTTAGTTTTAAGTTTAGTCATTTTTGTGTGTGTGCAGGTCTTCATGGCAGAGAGGAGCTCATGTGGCTCAGGTCTTTTACCTGTTAGCTGAACATCGAAGTTGCTAATTATATTTTTATTCTAATTCTGACATCTATTTCCTGTCTGTCCGTCCTGGAAGAGGGACCCCTCCTCTGTTGCTCTTCCTGAGCTTTCTTTTGTTTTCTTGTATGAACTCATAATTTGCATTTTCCTTGCTTTTATTGTTTGCTTTATTTCTTTTTCCCTAAAAAAAAAGTTCTACACAAATAAAATGTATCATTATAATTATCATTAACAATAACCATGATTTTCCCCAAACTTTAACCATTTAGTTGCCTAAATCGAACCATATCAGAGTTTGTTCTTTCCCTAACCTTAACCACATCATATTTGCCTTTTACTGTTTGCTTTTGAAGAAGCTACAATAATTGCTTTTAATTTCAAAAACGTTAGTATTGGATATATAGAAATAAAGAAAAGTCATAGAATGACTTGATTCCATGATTATAAGTTCTGAAATGGTTCTGAATGTGATAACTAAGCAATTACAGTTGACCTGACATGAAACTGACAAACTTATATAATCACATCAAGTTAAGAAAAAAATTAAACTGATGCAGTTTGAATTGGATTTTTCTTTTTGCTGCTGTAGGTTTGCTTTTAATCCACAAGAGAGAGCTAAAACACATGTGGAGCAGCAGCCACAGTATCCCCACTACATATACACATATCCACCTGTATTTTCACTTCTGTCCATGTAATCTGCAGGTGTGTCCCTTGTATTGTCCCTTGTATTGTCCCTTGTATTATCTCATTACTCTAAACTTCCCTCTGTATGAAGACGGATTCTGTCAGTCAGAATTACAGCCTCGTTTTATAACAAAGCTTTCTGAAAACACAATCCACAGCTCTACATTGTTCCACAGCTTGTCAACCTAAAGTGTTGATTTCTGCTTGACCCCAGCCTCCCAGCGTAATTAGAGGTTCCTTGCTGAGGACACTAGCATCAGCCGAGTCTGATTGCAGAAAACCTGAAGGCTCGGGGCTCTAACCTGGACGCCGAGGCTCCTCCTGGCCTTCCCCCCGTTAATCTGCTCTATGACGCCGCTCTCCTTGATTGCCACAATTTAGCCCTAATTGAGGGGTACAGGCTGAAGAGGAGTGGGGGCGTTTGTTGGCTCTGTTGCCATGGACACTGAGCGTTGCTAGGCAGCCGGCGGGATGCTGTGGAAGCGGAGAGCAGCAGAGCAGCAGGTCACTGCGGAGAGAGGGATGTGCACCCACACACACCTCTCACACACAGACCAGCAGCAGCTGAAAAGGGAGAGGACTTCCATGAAACGGGTCAGGACAGATACTAATTGTTCTTCTGCTGTGAGCATCTTGAGAAATAAAGTAAAACAATCAAAGGACCAATAATTATTTAACGCTTCATGGTTCCAAACCTTTTTACTGCCTGACCGCTTAAAATGAAGCAACGTCTACTTGCAACCCCTCGTCACATGTTGCATTATGTCAGCCATTTATAAGCAGTTCTACCAAGGAGTGATTCTTTTTTCCTCCTCAGATGGTTTTGTTTGAATCATTTACAGGTCTGAAGACGTAAAAGTATCCCGAGCAACAAGCAAAGATGAGCAAGGAGTCCGAAACAAATGTATTCATTTGTTTAGCAGCAGTATGTTCTGCCTTCTTTCCTGTCCTGTAAATTAATCAATAACTTTATTTGTCCCCAGTGGGGCTATTGGTTATGCAGCAGTGAGATGCATTCATAAAACACAGGGCACATAAATACAGCACTAAGACCAGTCATCACAATACAAACACCGGGTTGGTGAACATTATCACACTGATGATCTTGCAGAGTTTGTGGCTATGAGCGTGCTGTTTCTGTGCGTGTACATGCATTGTGATAAATTAAACATTCCCACTTCAGTCTGTGCAAAATGCAAAAGCCATGTTTGTATATTAAAGCTGCTTTCATTTATTTAGTTTCGGGCCACTAGCCACAACACTCACCCCTGACATATTATCACCTTCTAAAGTTGCTGTGTTAATGCGTTAGTAAATAGCTGCTTAGCTTCACTTCTGGAGATGCAGAGCAACATGATCAGCCCATAGAGAGCTGCAGGGATGACATATTTTTGTAGGCCGACCAGGAAGTTAGCATCTCCCCGGTTCCCTCCACAAAAAGCCAATGGGATTTTTCCATTGGATTTTGGATTATTGCAGAAAATAAACTCTGTGGCAAACAAAAGTTTATGATACTGACACGTTTTGTTCAGCAAGATAATCTTCACAAATGAACACCACTTTTATGATGTTTGAAGGAAAAATTTAATCTCCAGAAGTAAAAAGCTAACTTTAGGCTGTAAACCAGCTCCACCACGGTCACATGACTTCAGCGTCTCCACCACTGAGCTTCCAGCACTGACCTCTTCTACAAAAGCCTTTGGGAAAGTTTGAGTTAGAACAGTTTGCAGTATAAACCCAACGAGGCTGTAAAGGAGGACGAGTGAGTCGATGAGTTTCTGTGTTCGGCGTGATGACGTTTAATGTCCCCGACAGCCTCTGGAGTCTCATTTAGACTCTTGTTAGCAACCGACTTTTTTAAGACACGGAGAAGCTTCAGAACTCACCAGTGGAGTGTTTACTGACGGGTTTTATGACGCAGGACAAAAAGTGAAAATCTCTTCAGCTTGTGTTAACCACAAACCTTATTTCAGGCATCGAACCAAAAACCCATTCAAGAAACCCACTGACTTCCAGATGAGGGAACAGGAAGAGCTAACATGCTAACATGCTAACTCATTTAATGGTTTTAGGACTCAGTCCTGCAGCTCTCTGTTGGAGTCATGTTTGTGTCCACCTGATGAATGTAAGTCCAAATTTCACTCTCCTTTTAGCTCTGGTTTGGTCTCCACCAACTCCTAAAAATATCTGGCTCTTTAGCTGCTAAATGTTCCTCTTTCTTCACCAGCTGACTGTGTCTGCCTGCTGTTTGCAGTTGAACAGGTAGTGTTCAGAGGGTTTATCAGAGCTCGTTTGTTGAAAACAGCTGCTGCTGCTGCTGCTGGTGGAAACACTGAGGCTGAACCAATCAGTAAATGTGCCGGAAAAACTATAAGTTAGTTATTGCTACATGATTAAAATCTGGAAAACATCCACCTGACGTGTGAAACCAAGCAGCAGGTGAGGAAGACTCTTTCAGAAATCATGAACACTACTGAGAAAAAGAGATCTGGCTGAAAGTTCTTCAGCATTTCACACTTGATTGGTTCAAAAAGGACCTAATGAAAACAGTGAAGCCTCCAAAATCATCGCCTGGCAAGCAATACAAAGAGCACAAAGTAAAGAGGAAAACAAACAAGGAGGGGAGAGGATTAGGCCCAAGAGTTAAGAGAGAGATAGGGAAGGAGGAAAGGAAAAAGTGAGAAGAAAAGTGAGAAGTAAATCTGGCTAAAAGATGAAGAAAGATGAGGAAAGACAGAGGAAGGAAAGAAGATAAGAGTGTGGAGGGATGTGAGGGTCAGGAATCAGACTGAGTGTAGATTTTTGTTATTTTTAATCTCAGTTGAGTTGATTTGGCCGAAGTTTTAAAAATGCAGCGTCTTTGTTTTGCAGTGACAGGAGCAAGAGGAGAGACATTAACCGTGAAGCGGGTACAAAGTTTCTTTTATCCCATCTATCCTCTCTATTTCTGTTTCCGAAGCTCACATTTCTCTAATTCCTCGTCACAGTTTTCCTTTCTAACATGCTCGTGAACTTCACAGGAATATTGTCATGGTGGAGTCACCTCTGACCCTTCTGGGCTGTTTTAATCCATGTTAGCACTTCGGCCCCAGGGATGACAACGTTGCTGGGTTGGTCGGCCCGTCCACCACTTCGGTGCAGACTGAAATATCTCCAGGAGTCGCGTTCTCACCTCCAACAAGTTCAGAACGCAGCAGCTCGGCTTCTTATTCGTTTTAACAGACGACATCACATCACCCCGATCCTGGCTTCTCTCCATTGGCTCCCTGTTCGATTTAGAATTGATTTTAAGATTTTACTGACCACTTTTAAAGCACGTCTGGGTCTGGCCCCAAGCTCTATAGCAGAAATGTTGACCCCATATGAGCCAGTTTGCAGCCTTAGATCCTCGGGTGAGGGGGCCCTTCTGGCGGTTCCAAAGTCGAGGCTTAAATCTAAAGGGGGCCGTGCTTTTGCCATCAGGACCCCTCGGCTTTGGACCGACCTGCCTGAGGAGATAAGGCTCGCAGAATCAGTAACTTCTTTTAAATGACTTTTTAAAGGCCATTTTTATAGACTTGCTTTTATGTGACGTCGTCTTTTCATCGTCTTTTTATTGCTTTTACTGTTTTTATTCTTTTTATTTGTATTTATCTACCATTCATTTTTATCCTGCTTTTGCTTCGTCTGTCAAACACTTTGTAAACTCTTAAAGGTGTTATATAAATAAAGTTATTATTATCATCATCTCACCAAATAAAGATGTAAACACTGAATCAGTTTCACACCTATACAAATACATACACTTGCCCTCACTCACACACACACACACACACACACACACACTGGCACCTACAGTATATGTGAATGTGGATCAGTCACGTGCGATCCAGCTAGATGCTGGATGCTAGATGTTGCACGACCTCAGCTGTGCTTTGTGTTTGCACGATGCAGCTATGTTGCCTAGCATTTTCTTTCCATTTTTCAGGTTTGTTTTCTGGCTGTCAGGGCTGCTAGCATGGCTTTAGACTTTTAGTCCTCCTTTAGGAATGTAAACACATCCTACTGTTGCTCTCTGTGAATCTCTGGATAAGAGTATTAGCAAAGTGGCTGAAATGAAAATCTAAAAAAGAAAGGATAAGGAATAAGAGAAGAGCATTGTGTGTGACGTAATGATGCTGTATGTTTGCAAAAACAAGATGAACAGAAGTCTTTAGAGTTTGATAAAATACAACCAAAGTTAAGCCGTGATGTAAAAAAAATGTGGCCGATGGATAAACCCGTTGCAGGATGAGTCTTTGCACTCTTTCCATTAAAAGGTTATTTTATTACAAAGACTTAAAGTGTGATGTTTTGGTCAGGAAGTAGAATCACTCTCACTAGCGTGTCTTCACAGCATCCAAATGAAAACACTAATCTAGCAGCTGGACACTCACAGAGCCGGTCCCAAATGGTGAGGTCACGGCCCCCATGTGAACCGCCAACATGGATTCCTGGGTCATGGCTTAAGTCCCAGATTTGGCTAAACAAATGTGCTTAAAGGTCTGCGTGTCTGGAGGCTAGCAGCAGCGGTTGTGATTTAAACCGTTTGCGATGCAATATTGCATGATTTTTAAAGTGCTTTGAGGATTTCATCTCATGGAATTTGGTTGCACATATGTTTGTAGTGCAGTGGGATCTTTGAAGCCGTTAGCTTTGCATGTACACACGTTAGTTTAAACAGATGGATGTACAAAATATTGTTCAACAAAGTCTTGGATCATTTTACAGCAGCTCAAACTAACTGATTCACTTCGTAAAAATTAAAGGATCAGTCTGATGATATTCAATATTTTTCAACAAATCCCATTTGCAGACCCAAACCAACAGTGAATATATCTACTAACAAAGTACTGTGTGTGTATCACAGCCTGATGTATCTTCTTCCTCTGAGCCATAAAAAACTATTAAAAACACATCAGTGAGCCTCACTGCTGTTACCATGAACACACACTGTAGTTTATTTGGACTCAATCCCACACAACGTCCTGCTGCCCCAAATACTCACAAGAGCACCAAATGTGGATTCATCCGCCGCTGAAAATCGTCCCCAACAACTGTACTATTTCCTCCTGTTTGAGTAACGTTTGATAAAAACTACAGTGACCCGCTGTTATGTATTTATTGCCTATTTTTAAAGATTTACATCCTCAGGAACAACCAATGGGCAGGGAAGTCAGAGTATTAAAAGACGGCTAACATTTTATTGGTTTGGTCTTTTCATGTGATTTGTTTACAATAAGAAAAATATGGAATAACACCAGCCTAGGCTGCACCCATACAACATTTTGCTGTTTTGAATTTCTTCTTGAAAAAATAATAAAATGATAAAAATGGGTCTTTAAAACATTAATGTATCAAATAATAAGGAAGCATGCAAAGATTACAGTAAGGAAACTGACTTGTGGTGATTCAAATACAACGTTTAAAAGAAGACGAAGGTCGTTTTACTGTCTGCTGTTGCATCACCAGTTTCCTGGAGTGTTTTGTTAGTGTGTGATCTGTGTTATATTGTGTGTGTGTGTGTGTGTGTGTGTGTGTGTGTGTGTGTGTGTGTGTGAGCGTGGTGCCTCTGCACCATTCTTCCAAAAAATATCCCCTTGTTTGGTGATGACAGCGGTGCACTGTAAAAAAGAAAAAGTTGAGAAAACTCAAAATTTCAAGGCAGTTTGTCCAACTTAAACTTTTCACCCCTGTTAACTTACCACAAGTCGGAGCAACTTATTATTTTAAGTGGTCACAACGTTAATTTACTTTACATTGCACCCACTACGAAATTTCAGCTTATGAATGGGCTTGGTTTACACGTTTTTATGTGTTAACTGACAAACGTATCTAATTAAACTGAGTTAATTTAGTTTATTTTATGTAACTGATAATGAGATTTTACAGTGTAAAGGACTTAATAAAAATGGAGTGTCTCTGAAAATGGTTTTTCCTGCATCCTTTCTCACTTTGGAATGCATGTTTATTCCCACAACTTAAAATTGTATTTTAAATGCTGATTTATATTTCTAAGGCCTTGTGATTCTTTTCTACGCCAAAGAATATAAGTTGAACTTTTTACGCTCCAAAAAGTGTTCAGTGGGGATGAACTCTGGTGACTAAAGGCTGTAACATATGATTCACCTCGTTTTCATGCTCATCAAACCATTCAGTGAGCTCTCGTGTCCTGTACAAAAGCAACTCATTATGTTTCTACACTCATTTATTAAGATTTTTCCTTATATTTACCCATCTGTATGTACATTGCTGCATGTTAGCGTGCTGTCACATGCATGCATACATGACCTGGTGGAAATGATGCCTGGGGGTGAGAGAAGCAGCAGGTAAGCGGTGATGCTTGGCTTTAACTGAGACACCAAGTTTACTGTCTGAGAGAACCTGCTGCTGCAGACACAGACATGTTTCACAGCACGCCAGAGGACGGTGAGAGGAGACGTGTGAAAATTTGTGGCAGAAGTGTGAAGATCCCTACTTTAAGTTCAAGAAGCACCAGGTCATTTTGTATTTCTGTGCCATCATATGACTTCCCTCTCTGGCTTTGACCTCTGTTATTATGAAGAGTACGAAAAGAGTGATTGTGTCAGTTAATAAAATACAAGATGCACATCATTTATAATCCACTTTAGTTTCCCTGCTGTTCTACAACTTCTGTTAATTATGCCTTAACATTTGAACACCAACTGTATGTCAGAATGATGTTGCGCTCTCTAGTTTTATACTAACTAACCTGTACATATTAGCTATATGTTGGCTTTACTTTTATTATGTTGATGGCTCATTCAATTCATGTCAAGACTGTAAAATCTCAGAATAAACTGAGTAATAAACTGTACTGAGGCACAGCGGTGCTTTGAGCTAACATGCCAACATGCTGATGTTTAGCATGTTCACCATCTTAGCTTACATTGAAGCATGCTAACATTTGCTAATTAGCAGTAAACACAAAGTACAGCTGATGGGAATGCCGTTAGTTTTCCAAGTATTTGGTCAAAACAACAAAGCAAAAATAAAAATCTGACCTGATGATGGCGCTAGATGAAAAGTCAGGGGATCACCAAATTTATTACAAATTATCCGGAGGGGAACACAAATGTCTGGACCAAATTTCATGGAAATCTATTCAATATTTGTCGAGACATTTCACTTACAACCACAAATGTTAACCTCATAGTGACGTTAGAGGAAAAGTCCGGGGATCACCAAAGTCAGTACGACACATCATCTGGGAACTATGAGTGTCTGTAGAAAATTTCCTGGAAATCCTTCCAACAGTTGATGAGATATTTTAGTCTGGACCAAAGTGGTGTGTACTGACCGACACATCATGTACTGAGATTTTAAGCAGCACTCTTTCTTTCAGAAAACTTATTATGCAACCTCAACAACAGCCAGCATGTTTAGTAGATCATTTATGATTCTATCAAGATGCCATGCAGCCTGTAAAGGTTGAACACAAACATGGAGCAGCTCTCAGTGTTCTTCACATCGGCACATTAATTCAAAATGCATCCCCTCTTGATTGCATAACAACGGGTAATTTTTGCAGAGATTTTCCAGCCATCGCAACCTCATGACCTCCCAAACACATTAGCAATCTTCCAGAGCGCTGTGAGCTGAATATTCAGGCTGAAAGACAATAGTGGGGTTACTGAGTTCCTGTTTATATCTGTGAGTGTGAACTCTGTTAAATATGACCAGCTGAGCCTGTTGGTCATCCCAGAGCTGCAGTGTGCACAAACATGAGCTCAAACAATAAAAGTACCATGTAGATATTTTGGAGACACTGAAATATTGTGTTTAACCTTTAAAGTAAGATTATCATCAGAATTTAAAAGAATAATTTAAAGAATATTTGATACACTACATGGTCAAAAGTATGTGGACACCTAAACATTACACCATATGTGATAGCTGACTTCATGGACTTCACTTATATTGAGTTTTTCAACCTTAACGGTTCATTCACACACCGATGCCACGCAAGGCAGCCCCATCGGGAGCAACTTGGGGTTCAGTGTCTCACCCAAGGACACTTTGACATGTGGACAGGAGGAGCCGGGGATCGACCTGCCAACGCTGGGATTAATGGACAAACCCGCTCTACCTCCTGAGTTACAGCAGCCCATGTGATTCTGATACTATGGGCTGCTGTAAAGAAGACTTCATATCCTTTCATGTACTTCTATCTCAGTTTTATATTGCTCGAATATCTATTCCTTAGTTTTATATCTTTGCCTATCATTTTGCTGAGTCTGCTGCTTACTGTGTATTTAACAGGCATTAATGTGCTGTTATAACATCCTCAGCTCTTCTGGTTTCAGGCTTTCCACCAGATTTTGGAAGCTGGCTGCAGGGATTTGCTCCCATTCAGACACAAAGAGCATCGGTGAGGTCCAACACTGATGTTGGATAATCAGGTCTGGCTCCAGTTGGATGGGGATGGGGTTGGAATCAGGGCTCATGTTGAAACAGGAAAGAGACAAACACAAACTGTTTTACACAAAGTTGGAAGAACACTGTTGTCTAAAGTGTCAGTGTATGCTGGAGCAGTAAGATTTCCCTGAAATAAAAACACTCCCAGACTAAAAGCAGACAAAATAAAAAAATAAACATGACAGGCAACACTGAAGCAGCACTTTACAAAATGCTCCAAATTGTTTTTTTATTGCAAACATATTCAGCCCTCAGGCTCTTTGTTTGACCTCATATGGAAATGTGTGGCATATATGAAAGAACATTTCCTCAGCAGTACGGCTCTTAGAGCGGCTCCTAATCTTGGAAAAATGTATTATGACATGAAAACAATAATGTCTTGCACCCACTGAACTGCTGTTCAAAAAGCTAAATGATTCAGCATAGCTTCAACAGGGGGCGCCAAACTGCAGTTATTGATTGGGCTGAATGAAAAGAAGTCCTACTGGCTGACATTGTTTTGAACCAAATAAAAGCCCTTTTTGTGTCATCGCAGTGGGATCTATACTCTATAATAATGACTAAGTGATACTATTCAAGCAGTAACTTGAGGGATCAGTAGCTCTGAGGGGGGTGCTGGTCCTGTCATGGACAGGGGCTCTGTTTCCTCTGGCCTGGCAGTTTGTCATTTTTTCCTGTGGCATTTCCCTGACCCCGGTGGCCGAGCGGCTGACCGCTGGACTACCCAGCTGTACGAGCAGGACGGCGTGAGAGGAGGGCAGCGGGACGTCCATCTGACTGCTGCAATTCTCCGCACATCACATAAGCTTCTTATGTAAAGCAGAAAACACTGTAATCTCTCTGTGTGTCACTCCCTCTCTCTGTGTCTGAGCTGGTGTCAACACTACTACTACTACTACTACTACTACTAATAGTTACTTCAGTACTCTCAGTTCTCCCTCGTTTTCCATTAAGGAATTATTAAGACTTCCAACATTTATCTTTTCCCTGTTACAGCAGGAAATATAATGTTTTCCCTGCCCTTCTCTCCCTCAGCTGGTCAGGTTCAAATATCACCATATTGATAAGGTGTCTCTTGTATCCTGAGACTGAGATAAGCCTCGCCTTGATGGCCACACCCAAAACATCATAAAACATTTTAAAAAGCTGATTCCAGGCAAACAAGTGGATTTATGTCTGAAAATATGCAGAGTCAAAGAGCCTTGTTGCAAAGTTGCATATTGCAGCTGTAAAATGTACAAGTGTCATTCCCTAAGTCAGCTGTCCGTTCCCTTCTGTTTCCATATGTTGTATTACTTCTGAATGTGACAGGGCGGCACATTCCCTCTGCAAGACGAGGGAATTACTCAGGCATGTGTCTGCTGGATATTTTTACTCTTCATATACTTTTCCAGTATTGTGTTCTGGTTTTTATTGTCTTGTTTTATATTTTATAGGGATTCTTGACCTGACTTTAAACCCTTTCTTAGATTTTTAGTACATACACCACATACTTGCTGCCGCTAGTGTTATCTTTCACTTCCCTTTTAGGTTTGACCTGAGGTCAGATTCTGCACATGGCCCCAAAACAGCTGAGGCCGGGCCTGCACATACTGTATATGTTAGATAGGAATACTGTCATGGATCCAGCATTGCAAATGTGTGCAGTCGAGTACAAGCTTTCAAGTTAGCAGTGGTGGAAAGTATTTTCTTTTTCTGAGTTACTGGTTACTTTGCAGACTAAGATTTTCTGTATAAAAACATACCAGACTGTCCTCTCTGGGCCGTATAGGTCGTCTGTGCAGCAGCTTATTACGAGCCATATTTACGTTTATTGTTAGGCGGCGACCTCTAGTGGCCGTAGTAATTAAGACGGGAGCAAAGGAGGAAGTCAGGGGACGTAGTATAAAGAGCGACAAAGTCCACATAGGGAGGAGTCCAGGGTGGATGGATGGGTCAAACACAGGACATTCACCCAGGAGGCCGCTGCTCGTGTCCCGCATGAAACCAAAAGTCAACGCCGACTTATTTTAACTTACATCAGATCATAACGTTGTGTAAGTTACCTTAAAACTTAACCAAGTAGTTTTAGTGCCTAAACCAAACCAAACTGCAACTGTTTCACAACGTCAACCATGTGTTTATTATAGTATACGCCTGTCGCTGGTACTCTCCAACGGAGTCATTGGCAAACGACCTACTCTGTCGTTTAGGTATGAAACATACTGTATGATAACCTTATAAAATACAATTATATCAGTGATGCCCAACCGTTTTGGCTTGTGGCCCCGTTACAAAAACACAGTGTCCAATAGGGGCTCATATGAGTTGTTAGCATTTCCACCAAAGTGACATTTCTCCTCTGAACATGGTTTCATTTCACTGACTGTATAAATTGTGCAATATTTCACAACAACAGCAAACAAAAAACAAAAACAAGTTTTAGGGAAGTTTACAAAAATTAATACAGATTTGTGTATCAGAGCTTTGTTTTTTTCTTCTCCCCTTAATCATCTCACGACCCCTCTGATTTATCTGGTGCCCCTTTGGAGGGACGCGACCCCCAGTTTGGGAACCACTGAACTAAAACTAGCTCCACCTCAGCAGCTACAACTGTTACATGTTGCATATATAATAATATATCAATCACAAGGGACATTTTTCTGCAGAACAAGTACTTCTACTTCTTATACTTAAAGTACATTTTAATGATAATACTTCTGTGCTGAGTTTGATTGTTGTATTGGTACTTTTACTGAAGTAAATGATCCAAGTAGTACTTATTCCACCACTGCAAGTTGGACTGCATCCATTCATTGGCTGTTTGACCCAACATGTGTGAACTGTGAAGTTTCAACTGCAATATCTTAATGTTTTATGCTCGTTTTTCATTTCAGCAATTACATATTGATCATCAGCAGTTAAGCAGCACATGGCTCTACTTTGAGCCACGAACAGCTGTTTTATTTGCTGATTCAGCAAATTGTAAAATGTTTATTTTTTATATATCTTCTTATCATGTTGTTACAAATGCAGGCTTTAATTGTTTTCCTTGTCTTCAGGTGTTTTCTGTGCGTTTGTTTGTTAAGGTGCAGCACTTCAGATGCATTCCCTGTATGAGAGGTGTTAGAATGAAGTAATAATTGCCTGGTCGATGCTGCGGTGACTTCTCCTCCACTGGCCTTCTTTCAAACATGAACATGTAAATAAAATCATCTCATTACTTTAAATCTCCCAGCCGAGCCACTTCCCCAACGCTGACGACGCGTGACGCAGGGCGTAACGCGCATACAGCAGAAAGTGGAAACAGTGAAAACGTGTAAAGTAGAATCTGTGCGTCCTTTACGTAACAGGCCCGAACGTGCGCTCGTGCCAAGGTAAAGTTCTGTGCCGCCTGACTGTATCTGTCACTGTAAACATGGTGTTCCTCCGCCGTGGACGGATAAAGTAGGGCGGCGGGGACACCCGGTGAAACGTGAAAACTGCAGCTGAGACCGTCACGTTTACAACATGCAGCGCCCGTAAATACAGCGAAGAATAATGTTTTGATTAGAAAGATAACTGGCTGGAAACCAAATCAAGACACTGTTTAGTCGCTACTATCTGCTCTTCTGGGTAAATGTACAACTTAAATATCTTCGCTACATGATGCCATTCAGTCGTTTATCATTTTTGTATTTAAATTTCCAAAAATTATGTCTATTGTAAAAAAAAAAAAAAGAAAAAATCAGTTTTAATAGCTTGTAGTACAATAATGAAATAACAAGCGCCGACTGTAAACTCTGATTTGCGGTTGGTTGGTGTAAAGAAAGCAGGTAAAGTGGAGGCGACGCTCTCACGACATGACAAGCGGAGGGATATAAACTCTTAACACATGACGTCGCCGTCAGCCCTTCCTACTTCACAGCTCACCTTCCACCAACTCCGCGCTGACGATCTGATTGGTGGAAGCAGTGCGCACAGCTCGAGCCCATTGGCCGTGCTCCCGTCAATCATAACGCAATGCCACAGGATAGATTAGGCACCATTTGCCATAACTAAATAGTTACCAAGTAGGAAGAATTTGTTTAATTGGTAGCCCACCGCGGTCGGCGGAGAGTTACAGTTCCTTCGTTAACACCGTCTGTGCGTTTTGAATGCAACAAAGTGTGCCGTTTGAACCCCCCGTCTCACCAAACAGATGTGGATACACTGCTCGGGTAAGTCACTCTTCACCAGCTTGTGTCATTTCAGTCACGTTTGCCACATTTGTTTTTGTGTTGCCTCTTCCTGTGCGTGGTCAGTTCTGACAGCTGCGTGTCCAGGCGTTGCGGTGGCGGTGTTTAGATCATTTGTGCGTGTCTCGCTCGGAGTTGATACATCTGGCGCGGTGTTGTGGTGGCGGTAACTCCGAGGAGGTTCTGCACGGTGCTCCCTGAAAAGCCTCGGTCTCCCTCAGTGTTTCGTGTCAAGGTGCTTCGTGTAGTTTGCTAAGTTAACACCTGGTATTGCAGTCACGCTTTAATTCCACTGTCTGCTCGCGCGTTTCTCTCCCGCAGACCTCCTGTAAATAACACCGCGCAGCCGGTGGGTTTGAGCGTTGTGCGCAACAGTAATAACACTCCGTTAGGAGCTGTCAGAAACGATTTACGACAAGTGTCAGCCCGGTTCTGACACGATTTCTCTTCATTTCTGCAAATGGATTTCATCTCTGGGAGAAGCACGTTTAGTTTATTGGCAACTTTTATCGCGCCATCAATTTCGTTTACGCGTTAAATGACAGGTTTACATTGCAGCGAAAAGTGGGCAGATAAAGAGAGAGAAGGCTGTTTTTCTGCCTCAAGAAGACTGTAGTGATTGGTATAATTGTGTTCCTTTTTATAAACATATTGGATGCTTTTCCTCATATCCTTAAAGCTATTGTGTCTGTCGAATAATTTTATGTCTCTTTCATGAGCCCATTTCCGACAATTGTGCTCTCATTGCTGTGCGTAATTGCTTTTCTCCCGGGAGAGAGTGCCATCAAACTTCTAATTTCCTCCTCAAACCCGGAAACCATTTTGCTCGTGGAAGCAGGCCGTGTAATGATTGCATCAATAAACCCGAATAAAACTCCCCTTCAAGTTAACTCTGAGATTCTTTTGGAATGATAAATGTGCTCTCTGTCAGTTTTTCCACATGCGTGCAGCACTGGTTTGGCAGCAGGTGACTGGGATTAGAGGGCAACAAGACAATGAGAGTATGTCTCTGGAGAGAAGTCTCATGTCAGGAGGCAGGAGGAACTGTTATCTATTACATCATTATCTAGTGCAGCAGAGAGATGTGCTGCGACACCGACAAGAGTGTTTCAGCAACGCCTGCAGGTAAAGTCCAGGTTGCCAAAAAGGTGTCACAAGGATCCAGAGGGAGACAGTCCAGATAAGGGGTGGTGAGCAGTGCTGGTGAGCGGTCCCAGCAGTCATAGGAGAGCAGATTAGTGGTTCTTTCTTTGGCAGTAGGACGCGTTCGCCTCAGTGTAGCCACAGATGAGTGTTTGTCCAGATAAGACAGGTAATATAGAGATGTAGGTGTGAACTGGCTGATGCGATGGACAATAAACCGGGGAGTCTCAGTTTTGGCAGGGTGGTTGCATGGTTTAAGAGAAGGTCGCAGGTTTCAGTCCATAAAATATACCTTGACACACAAATGTGTCCTGCAGAATTGCTCCGAATCTCTCAGTGCAAGTAGAGCTGAACTAAATATTTATTGAATTTTGTGTTACCAGGCTGAATCACAAAGTGAGGTTGCATCCAAGGAAGAATCTGTCTGATAGAGTCGGAACATCGTCCAGAGAAAACTTGACTTGCCAACATCAGATCTTTTCCTCCCCTCATCTCATCCCTCTGCTTTCCTTTTTGGTTTAAAGCTCAAAATCTTCAAACTGATGCCTGTTTGAAAGCGACCAGCACCTAAAAGTTGCACTAACACTACTTGTTAAATCCCAGCTTCTCAATAATCTAATCATAAATTTTGTCAAATCTCACCATGGAGACAGGTTTATGTCTGCACCTTTTTTCTTTGGTTTGTTTTTGTCTGTCAAGATGTCAATGCTAATGGGATCTCTGACCCCCACCACCCACCCACACACACACACCACCTTATCTAATCCTTCCTCCCACTGTTAACCCTCTTCCACCAAGGCAGTTTGACGCCCGGTTCGGAGCCGGTGCTTAATCTCGAACCAGTTCATCGTGTATTGACAGCCAAAAACCAACGGCTCTCGGAAAACTGGTTCCAGAGCGGCATCAAAACTTTCTGAATCCGGTCTAGAACCAAAAACCGCTTACGTCAGGGGTGGGATTATCGTGACCAACAAGACCAACTAAAACTTATGTTCAGAGTTAATAAGAATCAAAACATGTTCCTCTCAAACGTAATCGCCATCCATAGCAATCACGGTGAGCAGCCACCTGTAAAGAGACGATGTAGGCCGCCATTGTTGCTGTTGTGCTTGAAGTTGGCACTAGCATTGCTGGGAAAGCGGAGATGTATACAATGACGTGATGGCGTGGCTCTACGGTGGCTCTCAAGCCCGTGGGAAAGCAAACCGGTTCTTAGAAGGTTCGCAGGTTGAACCAGCTCCGAACCGGCACTAGCACCAGCCCAGAAATAGCACTAGGTTGGCGTTGGTGGAACGGGGGTATGTGAGATGTGACCGTGCCGACTCTCCTGTATCGTGACCTCAATCCTGGCGTTACTGAAGGTCTACATCGCCATCGCCACCTCCCTCAGCTCAGTAAGAAATGCTGACAGTGCACTTTAGTTTAAGATCTGATACCTCTCTCCTTACATTACATTCATGCAGCAGAGTCTCTCTCTCTTAAGTCTCTGGAGGGCTCGCCTCTTCACTCATGTACTCACACAGGAACACAATCCATAAATTGAACAAAATATTGTAACTGGACTTGTTCAGTGAAAAGGAGCTTAAGCTGCAGATAACTTATGGGCTCAGCTCCAGTAATGGGCTTTTGTGTCCCTGAGAGCCGTGACCGCAGGCGAAGCCGTGCGCCTGCTCTCATCGACAGAGTAAAGCTCCCTGCTGGCCGGGACAAAACTTAAGGAGACAGTTTTTATAGTGAAAATAATCTTTGGAATGAATTCTCCCGAACATCCATCCAAACTCAGAGTCAGAGTTTGGGAGGAAACAGGACTGGGGTTTTTGGTTTTCCTTACTGAAGCTCAGCCATGTGCTCCATCGTGTGCTCTGCTGGCTACAGTCAAAACACAGTAAGGGGGTGGAGAGAAACCAACCCCTCCTCTCCGTCCTTGCTTCTGTTAAATTGAGGAAGTACAATCATTCTCTCCTGCGACAGCTTCCTGCTGAATTGCAAACAGTCGGCCATCGTGCTCTCCAGACATTACAGAGAGCGTCAGTGTCTGACTGAGTGGAGTTTCTTGTGTGTAACAGCATATAAAAGTTCAGTTTAAGGTCTTGTAGCATGTGGTTACCATCAATAATCGCACCAGGGTTCAGGCAGCAACGATTATTTTCATTATCGGTTAATCTGCTGATTGTTTTTCTTACTTAATCAGTTTGCCATTTATTTTCTGTAAAATATCAGAAAATTGTGAAATGTGCCTATTGTTGTAATTTCTCAGAGTCCAAGGAGACGTCTTCAAATGTCTTGTTTTGTCTGGCCAATAGTGGGAAACCCATATATATATATATATATATATATATATATATATATATATATATATATATAATTTAATTTACTATAATATACAACGGAGGAAATCAGCAAATCCTCTCAGTGGAAAAGCTGGAAGCAGTGGATGTCCAAAACAATTAATCGAATATCAAAATAGTTGGTAATTAATTTTCAACCAATGATTGATCTTTTCTGCTCTATAGTTCAGTCATATATCACTCACTGACTTTGATTTTGATTGTTATATTGGTAGGGTTTGGTTCCAGTAGCCACTTCCTTTTTGGATCGGTAAAAACAAACAGATTCATTAAACTCTTATCTCCCCTCTGTTTTTAATCAGAAAAGACAAGTGTAAAAGAAATATATATATTCACCACAAGGTCTATTAGTAGCTGTTCTGGAGCTTTTGATTGTATTACACGACCTTCCTCAGGACATGTTTTTGTCCGATTGTCATGAAATGGTAGATGCTCTATTTCCCTTTTTTCTCCCCGAGCAATTGAAGGAGTTCTCGCCCTTGTTGGCCTCAAAGTTCTAAAACCAACGTGGCCAACGTGCTCAGAAAAAACAAAACTCCATCTGCTGAGGAAGATCATGTAAGATCGAAAGCTCCAGCACAGCTACTAATGGACCTTGTGTTGAGATCGTCAAATCCAGGTAGCCATTTAGCAAACATGTAATCTGTCAGGTAAAAAGGGTTAAGTTGTCTTTTGAGTCTTACTTTTTAAATTTGTTATTTACGGGTTTTGTTACTAAACTAAATGTAAATAGAACTGATAAGATTTGACACTGGTTTCAGATTTGATTAGCCCTGAAATGATTAGTCCATTAATTGATTAGTTGATCAACAGAAAATGAATCTACAAAAGTTTATCAATCATTTATCAAGCAAAAATGTCAAAATATTCTCTGGTTCCAGTTTCTCAAATGTGAGAATTTGCTGCTTCTCTCTTGTTTTATATCATTGTAAATTGAATATTTTCTATCAAGTGATTGTATGACATCACCTTAGACTCTATGAACATGTGATGGACATTTTTTTACTATTTTCTGACATTTTATAAGTAAAATGATAAAATGCTACCAAATTCCCTAAATATTGCTGCTGGTTTTGGGAAAGCTGAGACTCTCGAGTGGAGATAGTCTGTGGGGAATAGAATAAGGTCAGAACCGTTCGTTTGAACTAAAGAGCAAGTGAGCAGCGACACATTAATCCCTTGACAGATTTTCCAGATCTCTCCATTAGTCAAGACCCTCCAGACCTTCACAGTGGAACGCAGGACTTTGGCGTGCACTGTAATTTTAACCGGGGTCTAATTTTCACTAATCAATTTGTTTGTTGGCCAGGCTGAGTATTGATGGGCTTTAATCACCGCTGAAGCCTGGGCTGCATTAGCCAGTGAGAGCAGAAAATGACATCAGCACGCTGTGGAGGTTAAAAGTCTGTTTTATATTCTAACACCAAGGAAATGGGACAGAAAGGGAGGAAGAGTTTTAGTGCTGAATAGAGGTGAGCTGAGCTACTGGAGCCACCACAGCGTGGAGGGCAAGTCTCCTGCCACCTCATTGATTTGGCTGTTTACCTTTTCAGTCTCCTACAATAGAACAGCCTGTGTGTTGTCCGCGTGCTCGCCTGCTCTCGTCCCAAAAATCCTTCCTGTGAGTCGGGTTAGACGAGCATGCCCGTGTCACTGCTGTCAAACTGAAAGCCTTGCACCACGAGCCGTGCTCCTTTTTTCAAATGGACGGACGCATTTTAGCAGAAAGGAGCAATTACTACCTGCTCTGGTCTTGTTGCTTTCATGGCCTCTTTTGTGTGCCGATTCCAGGGCAGATTTTGTCCACGGCTGTTCCCACGCTGAGCGAGGAGAACAGGAAGAACTCAGCCGCGCAGCAGGCCTCTGCCTTCTGCTATTATGGCTATGATTCAATCATTGCAGGGCAGCGCTTTACCCCGGCACACTGAAAGAGGGAAAGAAATGTCCTCACTTCATCTCCGTTAATGGAACTTAAAGCCAAAGGTGTTTTTTGTACAAAGAGGAGACCATCAGCCACTTAATGTGGGAAGTAGCAGCAGCAAGCCTCACCTCACAATCCACTCTCCCCCTACTGTGCTTTCAAAATGGCCTCCCTTCTGTGCCTGCAGCCAGAGAAGCACCATGCAGGGTGGAGGAACCAGACCCTCCTGGTGCTGCTCATCACACCTACTGTTTGTTTCCTTTGGCCTGAACCGCAGTGGAAAAGTTTAGCGTGTTACAGTTTTGGATTTGTTTCATTTTCAGTCTCGCATGTCCAAATTAGCTGCGAAGCAAAGTCGGGGCCTGTCGACAAAAGTCACATGACTCACTTTTTTGCGGTTGCTCATGTTCAGCGCTGCAAAAATGTAGTAAGACATTTTTTTAATGGTAGTGTGGGTGGATTGGTACTAACTGCTGCTTCAGACAGGAATGAACTTGTTGAGTAATTGACAGTGAATTGAAAAATAAGTGAATTGACGGCGAATGTTTAATGGTGGAAAATGTGTTTGATAAGAATTCTTTGTCAAACTGCTATTTCCAAGATCAAGAATTAACTTTAATTGATTAATAGTTTGGAAAATAGGCCTTTATCAAATAAAGATGCCAAACATTTGCACCTTCTAGCTTCTGCATTTTCAGCTTTTCTGTATCTTATGATCATAAACTGAATCTCTTTTAGGATTTTTAACTCATTCAAAATAAACACTCTGGGAACATCTCTGGGGACATTTTCAAGACTACACAGTAAATCGATTAATGAAAAAAAGAATCTATAGAACAGATAATGAAACTAATCAGTTGCAAGCATGGATGTAATTGTCTTTAGCTACGGCGCACACTCACCAAACGGGAGCAAATAATGCTGATTGTTGGAAGGAAACTTCATGTTCAGTCCGAAGTGTCGCCTCACCAGGCTAGAAACCAGCAGGGAGAGCTGAAATGCATTAGAGTCCTGTATTTTTGGCTAAGCGTGAACCTTCTTTGCTCTACTGTAATTTACCAGCTTTTATTTTCACACCAGCTGGGAACACTCGAAGAACAAAACTGAATCTGAGCACCCCCCCCCGTCCAGTCTGTGGTTTGCTCTCGGCCCATTTTTATGTGCTAGGCTTTCAGAGCACAAGAGCCTGCTCTATTAAATGTCAATATCCACCTCAGTCTACCATGAAACTGCATGAAACTGGATACTCAAGAAGCCCCTTGGTTTGAGGTTGTTTCCTGTTACTGTATCACGTTGCTTGGAAGAGGACAGAGGCTCGTATTATCAGGGGTCTCCGTTAAGTCATTTGGTCCTACCCAGTTTTGAACGGCATCAGTCTCACGGCTGTGCGATATGACCAAAATCTCATATCCCGATATTGTTCATTTCATATCCAGATAACGGTACATATCACGAAATGGCAAATTTTCTGTAAATTCAATGAATAAATAGTTTATATAGAATGACCACATCAAAAGGCATGTTTCTTATTACACTTTACATACTCGTCCTGAGGTACTTGCTCATATTTGATTATTTTCCTCATTTTATTTAGAACTTTTGTGCCGCAAGCTAAAGCCTCGTGCAGCGTCTGAGTCTGGGGTTTGTTTTGAGCACTCGACTGTACTGTTATATAGAATGACCACATCAAAAGGCATGTTTCTTATTACACTTTACATACTCGTCCTGAGGTACTTGCTCATATTTGATTATTTTCCTCATTTTATTTAGAACTTTTGTGCCGCAAGCTAAAGCCTCGTGCAGCGTCTGAGTCTGGGGTTTGTTTTGAGCACTCGACTGTACTGTTGTGGCTCTCATCTGTAGACACTCTCCGTGCTGTTTCTGACATCATTCTTGCATAGGTGGTAAAAGAGGTTAGTTGTGTTTGAGTCTGTTGTGGGGACCGGTCTGCGGTTTTCTGGTCCGTGTCAGACCTTTTATCCCCAAACCACGTCCATGCGACAGAATTAGCCCCTCTTTTAGGTACGAGCTCCTGGTTTTGTCTTGGCTGGTCGGAGTCCTTCTCCTGTTTGTGTCATGTTCTCGCTCCTCCATGTCTGTTTGTGTTGCCTTCATGCAAATTTCCTGCCTGCATCCATGTCGTGTGAAAGAATGCAAAGTGTCATCCAAATGACGAAAAATGTTGCTGTAGAGTGTGATTTGCAACACAATGTAATAAATGATAGAGCATAATATGAAACGTTAGACGTTTTTCTATTGTTACATGACTTAGGACTGTGCAATAAGACTATCTATCTATCTATCTATCTATCTATCTATCTATCTATCTATCTATCTATCTATCTATCTATCTATATCTATATCTCGTCTTATTGCACAGCCCTAAGTCTCACCTTCCTAAAAGCACCAAACCAAAGGCATAAAGTTCTCCAGAGTTTGAAAAAAACACTACGTACATGCATGTGGGGCTCAGTGCTGAACCTCGAAAACTGCAGCGGGGTGTTGTTAAATGGCTGTTTTGTGGGGTTTTTTTTGTTTTGTTTTTTTTAAATGTAAAATTTTAATTTAACGTCTTCTTCAAACCAAGGCATCAAAAACACATATTTGTGCCAGATTTGAGGTATTTGCAATGTACTGAAATTTTTTAACCTGAAACGAATAGTTGATTAGTTGATAAGTTGATCATCAGAAAGTTGTGATAATCAATTAATCATCATTTTTAAGCAAAAATGCCAAAACTTGACTGCAGCTTCTCAAATGTGAATATGTGCTGGTTGTCTTCTCCGTCTGTGACAGTAAACAGAATTTTTGCATTTTAAAGAGAAAAACCGAACAAGCAGCAGCTTTTCAGCACCACACGTTTCACTATTTGGTGACATTTTATAGATTTTTTTTAATTGATTAATTGAGAAAACAATCTGCAGATTATTTGTCAATGAAAATAGTCATTAGTTGCAGCGCTGAAAAAATTCAAGACACCCAGCTGTACATGCATGGTGTAATTGTTTGGAACTATTTGCCAACATGTCCTCCCTGCTCTGATCCTCGGGGGCCGAAGTGAAGGATTAGGGTCCAGAGGAGCCGTGGCTGTAGGGCAACAAACCGCCTTACTTACACAGGACTAATCCCTGTCCTCCAGCAAGCTCTTAATTGAGCCATCATCAGCTGCTGATCTACGGGTTAAACATCAATTAAGGTAATGAGCACATAGAGAGGAGGGAGAGGAGGGAGAGCGGGGGCTCTTCAGTCCGGAGGGCAGGGAGGTGATGCAGACCCACCCCGAGGAGGAGGAGGAGGACGACGACGACTGAAGTGTGTGTGTTTCTGTGAAGTGCTAGCTTAGTGAGCTGAGTGTTGGTGGAGGCTCCTTCAAACAGCCTGATGGAGGTTGGTTGTTGGTTTAGCTGTGTTTGTGTTGGACAGGCTGCAGGCTGGATGAGCTCCTCAGCTGCTGCTGGACGCTCTGAAAGGATCGCTGGGTGATTTTCTATCAGACAAGTCACATTTTTTTAGCTCATGTCGAACCATCACATCATTGCTGTTATACCTCCTTCAGGTCGTGAACAGAGGAATGTACAAAGAAATTAGATGTCATATCTTCATATAAATAAATCTCTGTTTTGCTAATTTCTGTAAAGTTACATTGCACTTTAAAGATTAGGTCTGCAACTATAAACTTATTAGTTTTCTATTAATTTATTAGTTGTTTAGATGTGACATCTTCAAATATCTTATTCAGTTTCCAAAGATATAAAGCATAAAAGAACAACAAATTCTCAGATTTGAGAGGCTAGAGAACGTTTGGCATTTATGATGATTAATGATTAATCATTCATCAGATTTCATGTAGATTCATTTTCTGCCAATCTTCGTCATTCAGCTGATACCTGGGCTGGGCAATGATTCAGTTATTGTATTTATCAGATTTTATTAGAATGCCTAAATTGTGGTGATGACATGATGATTTCAAGTTATCTTGATCAACAAATCTGTTGTCAAATTCTAATCACAATCACCAGAATCTGTTGATAACTTTGTGATTTTGAGATCTGAACCCATTTAGGAAACACTGAAATTGATTTATTTTTTCTACTGCAGTTTAATGAGATGACAACAGTACGAGCCTGATTATTTAACATTTTTTTCTGATCATATTGTCGTGTCAATATCAACACTGTCTGAGGATTTAGTAATGAAATCTGTTTTATATACGGATCTAAACATTGTTTTCTTTGGGAAACTTTGTCTTCTGCAGAGAAGTGACGTGTTTTATGTTTGAAATGAACAGATGAAGTAGAGCTGCAGGTAGCAGAGTCTCTGACTGTGGTTGAAGAGACAAAGGAAAAGAGCACCAATTAGAGAAACTTGAAAAAATCCACCCACACTGTTTGATTGACAGGTGATCTCTGGAAGTGCAGAGCAGCAGCAGTGAGTGCTGAGCAACAAAGATGGAGGCAAAATCTTGTAAATTACCACTGAAAACTTCATTTTTAAAGCACGTTTATTCTTGCCAAAATCTTTTGAGGAAATTCATAATTAAGTCTTAAAAGCATTTTGTGCAAACAAATCACATTTGTCTGTAAGGAGGGGTGTGTTTAAGACTGTAATTTGTCCCCTGAGAGTGTTACCAAGTTGGGTTTAATTAAATAACAGTCAGTGAGGGTTGGGAAGGGAATCGTCAGACAGCCTCTGGTATGTTTTTGTTGTGATGGCAGGAGCCACCATTTGTAAAAACATCCTAATTATTTGAGATGATCGTCTTTTGGGTTTTTGATGCTGCAACACACTGCAATTTGTCTCCCTGCTTGTCTTCATTTGGCTGTAGTGAATTCAGAGAAATTCAGTATCTAAGGGGTCAATAAAAAAACGTGTCTGTGCGTATCCGTTATCCATGTTAAATTTATCATTCAATATTTAACAAACACAGAGGATTCAATCTTTAAATGCATGAGTATTTTATAAGCAGAGCTCTTAAGATGACTCATAGATTTAGTAGAATCCAAAAATGTGCCTCACTTTCATGTCAGCAGCCGTTTTTTTTTTTTAACAGCAGCCATGTTTCACTTTTGAACGACACTTTCAAGTTAGAGCTCTGAATGCACGTCAATTATAGATGGTATTTTTTTCTGAGATGTGATTTGATTGAGATGTTTGGCTTTACACATTTTAAAACATACATTTCACGATAAATACTTAAATCATTTTTGGGAGGGTCTTGAAATTCCAACCACTTGCCTTTGTTCCAAAACAGAATACTGAGCAAAAGGCCGGTTCTGAAAACCAGAAACCTGCAGCGCAAGCAACCGTCTGTCATATTTTACTGTGGGGAACAACTGTGATACCTTTTGGTCTTTTTTGATGACTGGAACCTTTCCAGGAACCCAGGAACCTTTTTAGGAAGACTTGGATTTCAACCAGGGGAACCAAGGTCTGACTTTAGGTATTGGGTCATAGTTCCTGCCCCTCAAACAGGCCTTGCTGCAGGGGTTGGACTTTACCCATTCCATTTTATTCCATTCCTTCCATTTCCATTCCTTCCCTATATGTTCTCTCACCTCTCTCTCTCTTTCCTCTCTCCTTTCTCTTTCTCTCTCTCTCTCTCTCTGCTCTCCTCTCTCTCTCTCCTGCTCTCTCCTATATATGTATGTGTCTCCTGCTCCTTATATATATATATGCTCTCACTCTATATATATGTGTCTCTTTCTCTCTCTTTCTCTTCTCACTCCTTCTGCTCACTCTCTTTCACTTTCATCAGCAATATTATTTCTTATATATATATATATATATATGTAATGATGCTCTATATATATATATATATATATATATATATTCATAAAATTGTATTTACCACTTTTATATGCAGTATAGCAATGATGCCTCTGAAATAAAACTCAGACAGACATGTGATGTGCATTGTTTTGAAAATATGATGATATATAGTCTCTAGAAGTGTATGATTCAACCTTTTTCCCATATTTTTTGCACAAAAATTGCAATAAATCGTAATATCGAATCGCGATACATATTGAATTGGCACCCAAGTATCGTGATAGTATTGAATAAGGAGATACATATCGTCCCAGACCTGACAACTACCAGAGTGGACTTTTTTATCAGCTTTTAACAAAACTGACCAGCGACTGAGGCCGCTAATAAAGCTGACATTTCTTGATACAATTGTTGTTAAGATACCGAAACTAGAGAACTATAAATTCTACAAAACCCTGTTTTTATCTAACAAAAGCTAACGATCTGAAACGTTCAATATCGTCTAAACCCATTCAGCCATACAGGAACAACAACAGAAATGTTTTTATTTAAAGTGGCTATAATTTATATTTTTATAATGACAATGTAAAAACTGTGACGGTGTGAAGGGGGTCGCTTGTATGATGAACCTGCAGAGAATTTATCAGCTGCTTTACGGAGCTTTATATCTGTCCGGCTACAACTTTACTGTTCCCTCTCAGCGCCGCTTTTTTTTAATCCATTATCGATCTAATTTGCCTAATCATCATAGATGTGGTGGAGACGCAAACAGTTTACTTCCTGAACTGGTTCCTGAACTGAGTTCCTGGGGCTGTTTGTTTCCTAGTCCTTCCTTTTTAATAGTTTGCTTGTAAACTGGAACTCGAGCTTTATTTTTTTGTGTTAATCAGTGAAATATGATGCGAAACATTAGAAAGTTGTGTTGCCATGAAAACAACCTCATGTGTTGTGGCGATTAGAGACTGCGGGTCTCAGCTTTCAGCACGAGTGGCTCACACAGCCTCCAAGCTTAAAGGGAAAGTTGGATCCCAAATTCCCGTCTGCTGGAGTTTGCTCTGACTGTCACCCATGGCCTAAATTATAATCAACCTTCTGTGGTTTACTGCAAACTTTCCATTCATCTCCCAGATAAACAGAGCTGCAGAGAATCCCTCTTGCTCTGTCCTCAGATGATGGATTCTGGGGAAGTAGGACAGTAGGGTGACCTGGACTTTAAAGAGTCTTGTAATCTGAAAGGTCACAGAACTGTATCTGAGTGTTCAGCCAAAGTGCCCTTGAGCTAAATGCCAAATTCCTGCCCGCTCTGAAAAAAATACACTATTCTGATTTCAGTGATGATTTAATTTTGTCTGTTGAACAACATTAGTCATGCAGCTCACCAGGTCTGTTCACTTCACACCGTTCGCTGCAGTCATTCTATGAAGACCTGTTACATAAAATTTAAACGGAAATTATGAGGAAAAAAAAACCTGTGTGGTAAATCCCTACTCAGTTGTTGATGTTTGCTAAAAATATCCTGTTCAGGGCACTAAATTTATCCGGTCCGCCTCGGAAGAAATAGCTGGAAATAACCAGCTTTGGAGCCAAAATGGAAATCTGTGCTGACCTCGTTTTGGCTACGAGGTAGAAACAGATGAGCAAATGAAAACACTGAACGCACGTAACATTTATTTTGATCAGGGATTATGGAATCTGTAGGACTCTGGCCCTCTCGTTACATTTCATCTCCGGGTGTCTCTGCTGTTTTGTGATCTCACACTCTCCGTTTTGCTGCAGCACTTTATCCAGATTATGTTGTATTTTCCTTCTTTTAATATACACTTCATTAACTAAAGAGGTCATTGACGCAAAGCTACCCAAATGGACATTGTACCGGGTGTGTGGTGGGATCAGAGGCCAGTGGTCCTGGATCAAGACACAACCTAGTGGCGTCTGTGTAGGTTAAATGCAACTTAAACCCAACACAATTTGCATGATTAACCTTAAAGAACAGGAGCTGGAGCGGGGAGTCACAGCGCTCTCAGGGCTGCAGTGCCGCTCAAAAACCAGGCCTGGCTTGACCTTGACTGGGTCGTGGTGTCAAAATCCACTTAAATTCAATTTTGAATCCATTTAGTTCAGCTTCTGGCAGCAATACGGCCTTTTATTTAAAATTCCATTACGTTCTCAATAGTCTTGGAGCTTTTAAAAAGAGAGTGAAAAGAAGAAAAGTGACAAACCAAATGAACAGCACTGAAAGAAAAAGCAGAAAAAAGACTGGTCTTTTTTGGATATTTCTCTAATATAAATACGATTTCTCCTGTATTTATACTGTTTATTAATGTCTACATATACCACAGATATACATACATTTCATATTAATACCTAAACCATCATATATATACATATACTTTTGATTAAAATACACAACATACAATACTTTCAATGTGTGAGACTTTATTGATTTGCCTCAGGAAACCTTTACTTGCCCTTATCCATACAAGGTCAGAGGTCAAGGTCATCTTAGCTTAGATGCAGAGCAGTAACCCCTAAGGTCACATGCTTGCCAACATGGGACTTGAGGAAAAGGACTTGAAGCTCTCGTACAATATCCTACTGGTGTTTGATAGAAATACAGAACCTGTCCTAGATTTGATATCAGTGTCATAGCAGTGACCTTGTTATCACTGCGTCACATGTGCGAGAAACATTTCATAACTCCAAACTCTATTTCATAACGCAGCTGGAATCAAAGGTTACTGGTGTTGCCAGAGATCCAGTAAGAGCAGCACAAACCAGGAGGATTATTGAGAATCAGAATCAACAGTGGCCAGCGATCGACTGCATTATATTCAGCTTGGATTAAAGCTTCTCTGTCCAGTGACTGAAGCTGCAGTCTCCACTGTGCACACTGAGGGTTCACTGGAGGTCTGTGTGGTATTGCTGCCAGGGAGCTCCCAGAACAATGCATCGCAAAAGATTATAAAGGAAGACGTGAGCGAGAAAACTGAAGGATCAAGGAGCGCTGCACACCTACAAGACTGGAGGAAGCTGAGAGAAAAGAGATGTAGAGGAGAGTTTTTTTTCTTCTTCTCTGAAATGCCATACATTTGTTTTAGGAAAGCGTTTCTACCTCTGATGCATCATTCAGTATTCAGAAAACACAGCTCATTCTGCCTCCAGACGCAGAAATGTTTCATAATCAAAGGTCTTCTGCTGACTCAAACCTGGAATAGTAACTGGTACTGCAAGTTGCTTCTGCAAGATATTGTTTCGTTACAGTGGGTGCCAAAATTTTAAACCCTTTCGCGATACGGAAAGAGGTAGAAGAAATACAAAAAGTGAAGGATGCTCACGCTTCTGGCTTTCGAGTTCTAAATTGCCAGTAAAATTTGACTTCTTTTGGATCACAGTTTATTTATTATAGGTTGTAACCCCATAATAACACTGCCAGTGATGCTGAAAAAGACACCTGAACGATCACTGATGTCACGTCACTGTTTGTGCCTATTGTTCTGCCTGAATTCCAACACATTTTGATTTTGGCTTCACCACAGTCCTTCAGGTTTTGTCTGAATCGAGGCGTCTCCCTAAATACCAACCAGCTACTTGCTTCTTGGCTTTCTTTCCTGTCGTGTTTTCTCTTAGCTAATGTTGGCTCAGCCAGGCTGCCCCGGTGCCAAACTCATGACGATCATCTCAGATGAGTGAAATTAACTCAGTCACCTTGGTGAAGTCTCACGCAGGCCACAACACATTAAGATCTGATCCGGTGCCACAGATCCATGTGGTCCAGATAGGAATTGGACTTTTTTTTTTTTGCCAATCACACTGAGGAGGGAAAATCAGATCTGTGTGTGTGTGTGTGTGTGTGTGTGTGGGGGGGGGGGGATATGGGAGACTTTCAGCTGCAGTGTGAACGCAGCCCAAGTGCCGTGCCACCATACTGACGGGGTTACGATGGCGTGAGAGCAGGGGCTGCTGGCCAGCACTCAGGCACAGCTGAAATAGCAAGCAGCAGAGCCAGGAGCTGAAACACTACACCCAGGCTTCTCACACTCCCCCCTCTCTCTGAACCTCTCTCTCTCACTTTCTCACCTCTCTTCCTCACCCTGCCTCTCTTTTATCTGAGGCCCTGGCGTTTTCTTGCTGTTCATCATCGTCATCTAGCCTCCACCCCCCACCCCCCCAATCTCTCTGGTCCCACCTCCCATCCAATTCCTCCCACACCTCTCTTCCACTTCCAGCGGAGCGCGGCAGAGAGGTTACGGCCTCATTTGAATATTTGAATGTATATCAACCTCTTCCTCGCTGGGGCGTGGCATCGTTTTACGGTCGCACAGCTGCGGTGGTGTTATGGGACCATCTGCGCAGGGCTCATTGAGCGAGCCTCGAGCTAATGTGGAGAAAGAGAGTGTATAGAGGTGGAGGGAGGGAAGCAGCTTATTCCTCTTTGTTCTTCCTCTGTTGTAGAATAGTCATTACCCAGAGTTGGGAACGGTTCCATGGACAGAAGAGGAAGAAGAAGTAGAGGGAGGAGGAGCTAGAGAAATCCCCTTTCCACCCCTTCCAAAGTCACACACTTCTTTATGTTTGTGTATGTGCGTGTGATGTTGCTATGACTCCAGGCGTGCCTGTGTGTGTTCATGCATAAACACATACACTGTATCTGTTCATGTGTGTGTGTCATCGAGGTACAAAATGTGTATTTGTGCTTAAATTGTGCCGTTTCATCCTTGTTAAAGCCGGATGATTTTTATTAGGATTTTACAGAGCTTTACTGTGCAAATTCATAAAATTAACACAGTAGAATAAGGCCAATGTAAAGTCCAAATTCTAGGACTGGGTATCTGAGTCTCAGTACCAAAACCAATCAGATGTTTTTCTACAAAAACCTTTTTAATATTGAACAGAAGAAGCCATCAGTGGTCAATTTTGCCTACAAAAACATAAACTACAATGTAGAATTAGCAAAATTATAATTTAAAGGAAATGTTTGGTATTTTGGGAAGCCGAGAGTTAAATAAGGGGATCGATTCCACTCTCATATCTGTACTGTAAATATGAAGCTGGGGCCAGCAGCCAGTTAGCTTAGCTTAGCATAAAGACTGGAAGCAGGGGGGAACAGCTAGCCTGGCTCTGTCCAAAGGTAAAACAATCCGCACCCACCACCTCCTCTAAAGATTACAATCTTGTTTGTTTAATGCGTGTTGAGATTTGACAACCAAATACTGAATTCCACATATATCAAGTGGATTTTTGTCATTTGTATTAGTATCACATTAATACACTAAACATGGCTCTGTTTCCCAGGGATCCTCAAAAAGTTATAAAGCACCTTCATTTTTGAGCGTAAAAAGTTTGTTTTTGACCTTTGTAACAGAAGATGGACAAAAATATCTCACTACCCTCCTTAATGGCTTTTTCGGGAGCGTTCAATCATGCATCTCAACAGTGCATCTCATGGCCCAATGATGAAGACCCTGAAATATGGTTGAAAGCCCTGGAAAGAGCTAGTTTCAATATTTTTGTCAAAGGTTTGAAAATCCGTGAACTTGCTTAAATTTAATGTGGGGTAGATGCAATGATTGTATATTTTATGTCTTCCTTTGTTCTGTCTTCATACTTTATTTTATATTTTTAAATGTACGCAGCTTTGTTAAATAGTTAAGATTCTGCCTAAGAGTTGGCTGTAGGCTTTCTGTTGCTGTAATTGCACTTTTAACACAGAGGAAGAGTTTTTTCTTTTTTTCTTATTTGAGCCTGAAGTATTTTTGCTCCAGCCCTTTTTGCCACGGAAATAGTGTTTTTCTTTCTTTTGGAGCTATTAAAAAGGTTTTAGAAGTCATTAAATTTGTGCTCAGAAAGTGTGCAGATACCCTGATGGCTCTTTAAAGCGCTGCTGAAATCCATTTCTCTGCTCTGATGTACAACTCTGATGTTTTTTGCGGGCAAAAGCACAGCCGTGCTTTCGGTCGATAGAGAGTGTACTTGTTTTCTGGCGGGCCGTGTCAGTGCAGGCATTAGATAACGTTTTATTTGATGGTGTTCAATGGCTGACTCGTCCTCACCTCTCGCCCAGGCCTCTCCTGCTCTCCAGCCCACACGCGCTCCCATGTAAAACCAAACACACACAGACATCCACCCACTGACTCATGTACACACACACACACACACACACACACACACACACTCCTGCTCTCTCTCTGCATCCTTCCTCTGGAGGATTCTGGCAGTTGTTTATGTTATTGAACTGGTTATCACATTACAGCTGGAACACCACCAGTCTCACAGAGAAAGAGTCCTCCCGCTTTCTCAAGAAAGAGCAAAGAGAGTGTGACGGGGAAAAAACAAGAGCAGAGGGAAAGCTAGATAGGAAGATGTTCAAATGTTTTTGCGTTTCACTCATCAGCATCATCAGGCTTCTTTACTCTTTTTGTGTGCTGAACATTAGAAAACCACACAGTAAATTATCCTTACAGAGCAATTTTAACCACATTCATTGGTCCTCAGCACTAAATAACAAAATAGGTTGTCATCATTTTCTGATTTGGCACAGCTATGGTTAAGGTGTGGTTTAGTTTATGCAACCAAATCTACTTGGTCATGGTTAAAAGAAACCAAGCAACAGGCTTTGTTAACCCATCACCTACCTGACCAACTCCCTAAGAGGTTGCGGCACTGAAACAGTGTCAGAAAAATACACATGTTGTTTGAAGTGTCTGAACAACCCAATTCTGTCTCTAGTTGGAGAGCAGGTCAGTCTTAACTCTTTAAATGAATTCTTGTTTTCTTGACCTACAGTAATAGCAGACATTGCATTTTTTTTTTGGATTCATCCAAGATGTAAACACAACGTTTCTATAGCAAAATAGAGGGGCTGCACTTGAACTCATAAATCTGCTGGTTCAGTGTGTGTGTGTTAGAAGAGCATCATTCTGGCTCAAAATGCTCCTAACAAGTAACAAACCCAAACTATGATTTGGGTTAATATAACTCAATCATGGTTGGGTTTAGACACAAAAATGACAAAACCATGATTGGGTTATATTAACCGTTATATAAACCATGACTAGGTTATATTAACCCAGTCATGGTTTGGGTTACTTGTTAGGAGCATTTTGAACTTGATGTGACGCCCCTGTTGGCAGGACGATGGCAGGACAACACCATTTTTCTGTTCCTTCCAAAACGGTTACAGATCACCATTGCAAGAATTTTGGTAGGTTTAGGAACAAAAACTTCCTAAACCCACCAAAATTTTTTGCAAACCTTAACCATAGCAGTGTTGGATCAGAAAACGCTTTCATTTTTGCTATGGTGATTTATAACCGGTTTGGAAGAAACAGAAATGCTTTTAACTGCCTTCCAAAAAGTTATCTGTGGCTTGTATTTGAGGACAGTTACAAACAACATATATAGTAGTTTAATTTGGAGGACTTGTTGCAGAATGCAGCCTCAAACATTCTCCATAGAGGTTGAATTAAAACCCCTCCTACACAGTCTTAATCCTCAGGTTTACTAAGCTTGTATTTATTGTTGTGTTGTGTCCAGACTGTCCTCCTCCTGTGTGACATTTATCTTGATCTTGACAGTTTATGATGAATGCCTTTCAGTGGGCATGTTGGTCTACAGCGCCATGGAAACTGGCATCAATAGCTTTACTGAACCCGTAACTTTCGTACCATTAATGCCTTGCTCCAGGAAGAGTTACACAGAGAATACGGCCGCTAACTCGAGCGGTGTTGTACCTGAGCTCTATGTTTTTAGCTATACTTCTGGAAAAAGCTTGCCCTGCGTCTTCTGCCTATTGAGTTATACTACAAAATGTAAATGAATGTTGATAAATCATTTCTTTTGTCACAGTAGGCTTGCAGGTTAGAGGCACCCTGTGAATGATGAGAGAAGAAAGAACAGATTTAGTGGTTAAAAAGTTGGCACTAGAAGTTATGGAAACTTTTGCTCCGTTTTGCACATCCAGCAAGAATACATAATCCAAAGATGTGTTTTTTTTTCTCCTTTCACCCCATGGTTTTCTCACCCAATCCAAAGAAATGCTGTGCTTTCAAATCCCCTCTCTTCTTCCCAGCTTTGCTCCTTTTTTTTTTTTTTTTTTACAAACCGATACTTGTCACAATTCACTTCGCAGGAAACTTTGTCTGACAAAAGCGTTGGGAGAATGTTCATGAGGAGGAGCCTTTCAGACTCCATCAAAGGAAGCATCTCGCTGTGTTGCTGCAGAATCTGAACGCTGAAAAAGTTCCACTCCCAACAATCGAGGAAGCATTAATACTCCGTGATAATAAAACGAGTCGACTTAGAGGTCGGTTATTTCCTGACTCAAGCGTGACATCAGGATTATAAGACCAACATCATTTGGTCAAACTGTCATTGTGATTGTACACAGTGGTGAAAACCTGAGTATTGTGGGTTAAAATGATTATGGATTAACATGACAGCGTGGTTTTCTCCTCACCGTAATGCCGGCACTGGCTCCAGCAAAGCAAAGGAGCTTAGTGGTCCACGGTAGCATCTGTTGTTACAGTCGGACACAGCACACACACTCCCGAGCCACTCCAACACATGCTGGAGGGTCATAAAGCCCTGTTTTAATGCACTGACGACAAGAGAGAGTGTGTGTGTGAGTAGGTGGGTGATACAGAATGGAGGAAGGCTTTTCACAGAGGACAATTCCTCTGGAGTCACAACAGGTGTGTGTGTGTGTGGATTGCTAAAGGGAATTATGAGCTGGGCACTAAAAAGAGGAAGGGGGGGTGGAGGGCTTATGAAGGGTCCCCTCTGCCCCACCTGTAGCCTGTCAGCTGTTGTAAGCCTGTTAAAACGTCAGCTGTTTCTGAGGAGAAGTGCACGCGTGTGTGTGTGTGTGTTAGTGAATGTCAAGGAGCTCGTGGAGGTTGGGGGTACGGTGGGCCGGGGTGGGGGCTGGCTCCGTGTGGCCCTTGACGCCCCACTGCACATCAAACGCCTCGTCGCTGTTGGGGATTTGTTTGTGTAAAACACAGCGCCTCGTGCCTGCGTCGAGCGCCATGACAGTCTGGTCTTGCCTCTTTCCTGCTCATACAGTACGGCCTGTGTCAGACTGCTTAGTTTTGAAAAGTCGGACACTCCAGAATAAAAATAAAAAAAAGAAGAAGCTTGAACCTCAAAGATTTCAAGAACAATGTCAGAATTTTAGCTTTTATCCCCAAAAATAAGTTTAATCTCTTGAGAGAGTATGATGAGGGCTGGCTATCATTTTACATTTTGCAATCCAAGTGCCAATACCAAATCTGAGTCTCTGTACCTTTTGAGGAATATAAACATGTTAATCTACAAAATCCTCTCAAATGCATCTGTGTTTAATGTTGTTGTAACACAAAGGAGCTGTACAAAAGATTTGCCGAAAGAAAATACAGTCCAAAATGAGCAAAATCATGATTTAAATCAGGAAATATCTGATCAAAGACTAAGAAAACAAAAAGTATTCAGGGCCAGCTTTCAGTACTTTTACACAAAAAGCATAAATCTGGAAACAAGAAAAAAAACAGCTGGACATCTTGGCAGCAGCTTTTGCAGATTTGGCGAAGAAAACAATTCCACATTTGGTTCGTGGCATCACTTTTGTCAGCAAGTTAAGTGGACTGTGATTCAGCTGGAGACTCGGTGGACTTTGATGCGGCTTTCGTGTTTTCAGCTGTTTGTAGTCTGTTGTCATGAGCCAGACTGTTTATTATCAGCTCATCTCCAGTCCTTCTTCCTCTTCTTTATATTGTTTTGCACCAGGGCTGCAGCTAACGATTATTTTCTCGATAGTCAACATAATTAACATTTGCCTGTATCAGTAAAACACATGTATGTGAACTTGTTCCAGAGTGAGTTGAGAGGGATCCACTCGTTTCACGTTGGCTGTTTGCTGTTCCATCAGCTGTACATCATCAGAATTGTGTCTAAATGTGCTCTCAGAACGCAAAATGAACCACTGCCACGAATCTTTGCATGTAAACTATTAATTAAAAATCGATAGTGTTTTTGAGAATCGATACAGTATCACAAAACATAAAATCGCGATACTCAAGTGTATCGATATTATATTACACCCCTAATGGTACATACCGTCAAATCGCCCAATGTCCCCACTTTTAATCACGTCTGCTAAGATCTGATGGGTCCAGCCGGTGGAAACAGCTGTCAGTGAGCACAACACCAGACTTATTTGTATTGCTGAAAATATAAGAGATATGGGCGGCGATTTAGAGGTCTGGAAGCAGGCTAATTTAAATCAGGAGCTATCTGATCAAAGAACAAGTCTACAAATCTAACCAGACATTCGATGCCAGCTTTAAGTACTTGATTTGATCAGTCTTGATTTCAGTCTGTACCAAATAAGTATTGAGGTTCGATACCCAGTCCCAGCCACAAAGGGTCATGAAATAATCCTCTCTGAATTTGGCAAATAGGATTGTAACACCTCAAACACTTCACCGTCCATTGCAAGTCTTTCAGCAAGCACAGTGACATTCTCGTCTTGTGGTATTCAGCCCCAACAAGCCTGCAGAGGCTGTTTATATCCAGAGAAATAAGAATTGGTTTTGGCAATGGAACAATTTTCCTACAGCACTTCAAACAAGAATGACAATTTAAGAGATTTTTTTTTCCTCCACAAAACCTCTCAATCCAAACACGTCTTTGAAATGAACATCGATGAATCTTTAATTCCAGACGTCTGCTTTTATTTTTCTGGGCGTAAGCTAAATGTCTGCCGTCTCTCCGCTCTCCAGTCGGTCGTGCTGGCGTGGGAGTCACAGGTGTTGAGTGATTTATGGCTTTAATTTACTTGGTAGATTAAAATATAATATAGCAACAAGCGTAGAACATTAATTAGGATAACACAGCGAGGTCCTGTCTCCCTTAAGTCAGGCAGGGAGACGGAAAAAGCTTACTACTACACTTAAAACATTTAAATATAGTGTACTGTACACAGGGAGACAAAATGTTTAAAGAAATTTGTTTTCCTTATTATGAAATAGAGAAATCAATGAGAATTCATTGATTTCACCTTAAAAGAACCTTTAATCTTAAAGTAGAGGAATAGTAGAGAGTATTTTGAGACATGTGAGACGAGGATTTAGCCCAAAAAGCTGTAAAAGTGCACTTTGACATTAATAATTTGTCCCTGAACCTGTTCCTGTGTCCGAGTGGACGGTGGCGGCCTGGAAAAGGAGAAGGCTTTGGGGGGTCTGGAGCCAGCTGAGTAAGGCAGACAGTTGAAGGGAACAGGTTGCTGCGTCTGTTAGGGCTCGTCTTGCTGCTCTTGACCTTTAACCTTTAGCTGTGACAGCTCCTGAGGCTGGGAGATACCAAATCTCCCCGGATTGGGAGAGCCAGGCCGGGGCAGGATGAGGCACAGAGATACTGGCCAGTACTGTTGTATAAAACATGACATGAGGGCATTCTGGTGCAATCTCAGTCTTTTTAAGCAGGTCATGTTACATCAGATCTTCCTCATTAGTTTAAACAAGTGTTATTATAAGCTTATTTAACAAAGCATTTCTCCATGGGTTTTATGGCTGTAAAATGGTACAAAAACATACACAGTGAATTTAGTCATTAACAATATTGTTTTAACACTGCTAAGGGTCTATTCTGTGAACATTTAACTAGAGCTGCAACGATTAAGAAAATTAATTTGGATAATCAATGAATCGTTTCAGTCATTTTTCAAGCAAAAAATGTCAAACGTGCTGGTTCCATCTTCTTAAATGTGAGGATTTGCTGCTTTTCTTTGTCATTTCTGACAGTAAATGAATAGTCTTTGGGTTTTGGACTGTTGGTCGGACGTTTGACATCGTATAGACTAAAGGATAAATTGTGAAAATAATCTGCAGACTAATCGATAATGAACATAACCGTTAGCCTTACATTTATTATGTCTTTTGTGGAAAAACACATTTGTCTTATCAGCGTAAATCACAAAATGTGGCTACAGCAAACAAGAGCATCCCATCTTCATTAATGCAGAGGCTGTGGATTTGCCTTATTTGCCCAAATTAGACTTTGATGTCCGATGTGGACACTTTTCTAGCCAGAGGATGTGATGATGAAGAGAAACTAAAAGCATGACATGCAAACTGTGGCCTAAAAACAACAGCAGGCTTGTCCAGTTCGCTCCTTCCAAGCATTGGATCTATTAGCTGTCTGACCCGTTTGGTAGAAAAACCAGCCGGGGCTGAATGCAATTTACTGACATCGCCTTACAGGATTTCAGGGTAATGCAGTTAAGGATTTTAGTTCGTGTTGCCATTTGCAATCACCAGCATGCAGCATCGTCTAGTGCTCCCTCTAAAGCAACACAGCATCACAGCCAACGTGTAGAGATCATGAAAAGGTAGAAATCAAAGGCAAAAAAGTAGCTGCAGAGAATATTCTTTGTCTATAAAAACATTTTCACACCCAAAATCACAAGTTTGATCCAAAGGGCTTTATAATCCAGGGACACTCAGCGTGCTTTGCCCGGGGGCCACATAACAGGAGGCCAGGGGCCAGTTAATAAACAAACATTCATAATACTGATCAGATATCTTGCGGTGCTACCAGACGGGAACGCTGCACTGAAGCTAGCATGTTTTGACTTGATACTAGCAACCTTGCATACAGCAGTCATTTGGCAAATTAAACACAGAGGTTTGGTGTGAGGTGGCAAAATAAAGGCAAATTCATCTGTCCAGTTTTCATTTAATTGCCTGTTTTCATTGTCAATATTTTGATGTTTACTGTCCTCACTCATCTTTGCCAAGAAGCAAATCCAGTTGCAGCAGCCCCGCGCAGGCACCTGGGAGAAGTTTGTCCTCAGGAATTTCTGCCATCAGACAGCCCTGAAGGCAGACTTTTCACAGAAATCAAGTGTCGTTTTCTCGTTTTCTCACCTGTTTTATTTCATTAAGGTGTATTAACTGTTTATATTGGTGTAGGTGATCTTTATTGCTGGAGAGTTGGCCCACCACACTTTAAGACACTGCAGGAAACCCTTTGTTGATATAAGCTCATAATGTTGGTTTTGATGGTGCAGACTTAAATGGAAGTCAGTGGGTGAAAATGGACTGTGTATTGTATTGATCCACTGAAGACGCTCTGGGACAACTGTTATCACAGAGGACTGAAATCCTTCTGAATGGTCTGAAATCACCAGACATCTTAAACATGAAGTGCAAGTAAAACATTGATTGTATCACTGTTCCAGCTTTGTGGTTTTAAATGTACGCTGTGAAAGTGTGGATTAACAAGACTCCTTCATGGCTCAGGTTTGATCTGGATGCTGCCTCAGATAATGTGGATGTGTAGACAGATGTGTGGATGTGTGTTATATCTTGAAAATGTTCATCTTGTGAGCTGTATTATGCTGCGAGATTTGTCAAGAGCGTGACAAAAATGTGCAGACTTCCTCAATAATGTAGGTCACAGCCACACCAGCCACACCAGTGAAAAGCTTTGTCATTTTTTTAAATTTACCCCGTCCTCGGGAGGGAGGCAGATTTGCATAATCAGGGTATTCACTGTCAAACCCTTGAAAGCATATCATGTTTATTCACAAACCTATTAGTCATTTGGTACAAAGACAAAGTACCAAATAAGCTTGTCTTCAGCAAAACCTCTTGAGTTTTTCTTTGTGATGGTGCATCACTCAGGTGGCACACCTTTCACATGGAACAAAAACACAAAAACAAATCTTTTCGTCTTCTCTACAACTGTTCCCACGTATTTGCAGCTACATGGATGGATGTTTATCATTGCAAGAGCTGCAGCTTATACGCTTTTGTGTTTCCTTTCAACATAAATACACTTGCCTCTGGGCAAAGAAGCTGCTTCCTCTCACCGCTCTGTTAAAGGAGAGAGAATAGATATCCTTTCTCTCTGTGTTTGTACCTCCCCCACCTCTCCTCAGTGCCGGTTCCCCACCACATGTAACCAGCACCACACAGTCTTGGCCAACGCTTGCGTTTGTCTCAGGAAGAGCGGAGGTAGGCTCATATAGATCCCCATTTTAGGCTCCAGGCCAACACCCTGTGTTCAACATGGAGGGCCCCCAGGCAGCCGTGCACATGGATGACAAATGTGGATGGCAAGCAGGGGAAAAACCTGGAAAAGGGGCAGCCAGATAAGCCCAGTACTGAGTGAGCACTTGTGTTTGTTGTGGCAGTAATTGTGTCCTCAGTGCTGTGACATTAGGATTGTTGTGTTTAGTGGTGGTGTATATTTTTCCCATCCACGGGCAGATTTCCTGCTCCTGATAGACGAAGGGAGTTCATTTTTTCTGGCCTCCCCTCTCAGATTTATCCATATAAGTTACTGCTCCAGGACGAAGTTGGCCCTTGGAATTTTTGCCCCTTGTTTAACCCGTTGGGCTCTGGGCACAGACGTGCCTCCGTCCATACATACATTCGCTGTGTTGTGTGGAAACTCAATGACACAACTGTTTAGCAGACTCCTGGCCTCCCATTTCCCACACCCTCCGGGGCCCCCTTGGAGATTTCAAGGTCAGGAAAGGGCAGAGGCTGGGAGTCATTCCTTGGGAAGCGGTCACAGAATCTCTCCTTTTACAGTCCTCTCTGCGGCCATCTAACTGTATATCACCAAGTTCGGATCTGTGAGGATTTGATTTCCACAGCTTTGGACGTAGCGGCAGATCATAGCCGTCAGTGGCGGGCTTCATCAGAGCTAACAGGGAGGGGAGATGTGGCGGTGCAGCCGGACAAGTCTGACAGCAGAGGAGTCATTTTAGAATCGAGTGTAGAGAGTTTGGGCTGAGTGGCACGAGACATTACTGGTGTGTTCAACTCTCCGACAGCTGAGCATGCAAGTGTATATATGTGTGTGTAGATTTCGGGGGTGGGGGGTGGGGGGGCCTTGGAGGGTCCAGTGGAACAAAAGGTATGTAGGCAGCTGCCATCCCACTGCCAGCAGCTCATGATCCAAATGGAGGATGTACACACAGTGCACGAGGGACAGATTGGTGTGCAACAAGGATCTGACACACTCAGCTAGGCAGCTAGTGGCTCCCACACACACACACACACACAGACAAACACCAGTGTTTGCAAGCTTTGGCTCCTTATCGTGGACACACTGCATTTAATATAGTATAAAAATTTTACACTGACACTGACACAAACCTGTTTAAGTTAAATTATATTGATTATATTCATTATAGATTATTCTGTCGAGAATCTTTTTCGAATAAGCAGTCATTTTGTTTATAAAATGTGAAAAAAGCTGTGAAAAATGCCCATCACAAGGTTTTAGAGCTTTTTTTTTTTAGATGTCTTGTTTTGTCTGATCAACAGTCCAAAACTCAAAGATATTCAATTTACACTGATATAAAACAGAGAAAAGCAGCAAATACTCACATTTCAGAAGCTGGAACCAGAGAATGTTTGCCATTTTTGCTTGATAAATGACTTAAAACGAGTAATCGATAATCAAAATTGTTGGCAATTTATTTTCTCATTGATTAATCAACTGATCATCTCAGCTCTACACCAGGGTGAACATCAAGCTTGTTTTCAGTTTTGTCAATGTTACACTACTGTTTCGTGTTAGTACAGTTTAAGTGCAGATTGATGAGAAATGTCTGCATTTAATTGCCTCTTAAAAATTTCTTTTTGACAAAAACTAATACGTATTTACTGTGATCGATTACACATGACTCAAGAAAGTTTCAAGTTCTTTTACTCTATGGAAATGAATAGAAGCCAATGGATGCAGCTGGCTGCGACGTAAAGCTAAAATGATTCGTAGATTAGTCGATTAATGAATAAACGGAATTAAACGGCAACAATTTTGAGTCTTCCATCGAGTAAAAATGCTGGTTTCACCGTCTTCAGTGAAAGGGTGTGCCAATTTTATTTTATTTTTTTGCTGTTTCATATCTTTAAAATGTAATATTTCTTATTTTTATATGGTTGTTGAGACGTATACATGATTTGCAGTAAATGGGGCTGAACGTGCAAAAACACTGGAGTGTTCCTTTAAAAGAGCCGAACAACAAGCGCCCCAATTGCCAGAAGAGACACTGATGAATTGGTGGCAGTTGCTGAAGGCATATTAGGGCAAAGGGTGACCTGGGAGGGGTTTGTGGGTTGGGGAGGGGGGAGATGAGTGTACGGGGGTGTGGAGGGGTGACAAGAAACGGTAATGTTTGATGGTGGGGGCTGGGGGGTCCAGTGAGAAGGGTAGTTTGGGGCGTCCAGGGTGAGGCGTTCCACCAGCAGTTGTCACTTCAGCAGTTGATGGCACATGTGCTGCTCTGAGTTGGACCCTCTTTCTATTCAGGACTGTACCCCTCTGTGATCCTTGACTTGGACTATCTCGTACTTGGAGCTCTTCTTAAAATTAACTGGCCTCAATCCAGAATCCAGACTGTTTTTTTCCCCTCTCTGTTTGTGTCAGAGCACTTCCATACCGCCTTTTGGCATCTTTAATCTTTGACGGTAAGAGCGACCATTCGAGACATTGCAGCTCTAAGTGTGTGTGTTTCGTCTGATGTAATTGGTTTGAATTGACATGAACGCCGCTTCGCTTAAAACCATAATTACTTCGAGAGAAAATGTCATTCTTGATGGATGTTTTTAAGTGTTCACATTACTGCTCCTCTGGCTAAAACTAACATTTTTCAACTTTCACATGCTTGATTTGAGCTGAAGTGAGAGAGACGCTCTCAAAAATGTCGTGAGCTTTCTGAGTTCTCTAATCAGTCCAGGAAGCCATCAGTGGGGTGCACTGCTGGCGCCTCTGAGGACTAGAGGTAGATAGCAAGGAGTGCGAGGTGACTTGCTGTGTGGCCTGTTCTCCATCATCAGCTGCCGAGCTGACACCTTCCCCAGCCTCAAAATCTGCTGAGAGGGGGATCGAGTGCGGTGGGGGGGTCTGTTGTGAAGATTTATGGTTGATGGCTTGTGTTGTCGTGCAGCTCGTAACATCACACCTGTTCCTTTTCTTTCTTGAATTGAAGGCTTACACGGCCATTTATGTGTCGGGTGAGTTTCATGATCCTCGTGCCCTTAATACACATTTTGTGTACTTCAAAAGTACACACACACACACACACACACACACACACATACATACATACATACATACATACATACATACATACATATATATATAATTCTTTGAAGGTATGTAGTTGATGGTTTTCTTTGACCTTGTTGTTTGCTCTGCTTATATCTTGGTTCTTCAAAGCCAAGACGGTAAATAGCAGGAAGTTGTTTGCGCATGTTCAGTAGCCTAGAGGTATTCTTTTAAAGCTCAGGAGATAGAAGCCATATCTTAATTTTCTTACATAAAAATGGTCTGTCTGCCTCATCAATATATATCAATATATAACAATTTTCAGACCTGTAAAGGATCACTCTCACAAACGACAGATATGTGAGAGATGGCTAGATGAATCTTGTGGCACAATCGTTTAATTTTGAGACGATGACAGAAAACGAGTTTTCCTGAGGCGAGTTAATCACTCAGCGTGTTTATAATATTGTTATACGCGACTATTTCTACAAGTTTGTAGACTTGCCTTGTTGCCTGCCTCATTTTAACTGCTCAGAAGAGTAGTGCATGGACTCGCGGGGGGCTCCAAGCAGCTGCTCGACACTTGTTTTGAAGGGTATCTTGACAACAAAGCCGACCTGGCTTGATCTCCCGAGGCCAGATTCAAAGATGCCTCTCTGAGCCGAGGGACCTTGTGCTTCTAAGTGACCACACGGATAAACAGCCATGACACGAATCGGTTTACTCTGTGTCCCAGGCTAGCAAAAGACCTGTTTTCTTCAGGGAGAGTTAATCTGTTGAAAGGATAGCAGCTCACTTCTCAAAAGCTGCAGTGTGTGCGCCTCACTCTCTGCTGAGTGTTTATTATTACTGAGTGCCTTCAGCATTCTTGCAGTGCCCACATTTCATAGGCAACGATGGATAAATCTCACAAAACGCTTTGTGGTGAATCGTTTAAATAGGCAGGTGTTATTGTGCCTAAAACAACAGCATTCCTCCTCCCACTCACCTGCATTCATGAAAATATACCTGATAGTACTAGAGATAAACGGCTATATTTAAATGCCAGTCGGCTGTCTTGATCTCGCCCGACTGGCTCTTGTGTGAGGCCTTGTTGATGAGAACGTGTTCGACTGGTGATGGCAAACTTGCGTACGCATGTCCTCAAGTGTCACATTGATGTCATCAGTGTTTTGTCTAGAGGGCATTTTTCTCCGTCACAGACCTTTTGTTGTTGCACCACAGCAGATTTGAGACGATGGGAAAACCTTTGACGGAGGAGGGAGGAAACCTGTAAAACCCTCTTAGAGAGCTCACTTTACATCTCAAGAGGTACTTTCCGAAATATGTTTGTCCTCATTGAAAAGATAGTTCTAGATTATACATGATCTGATCTGTAAGATAAACAAGGGCCTAAATAATCAGTAGCTCTTCATGAATAATAACTTCATTAAATACACTTAGATGAACTCTCACTTTTATGAAATTGTGAATATATAATTTCCAGTGAGGAGCTAACTCAATGACACAGGGGTAGAGCTGACACTATTAGTCAGTTAATCGATTAGGACTGCAACTAAAGATTATTTTCATTATTTATAGATTTGTCATCTAATTGTTTAGTCTATAAAATGTCAGAATATAGTGAAAAAGGCTCACCACAAGTTCCCAGAGCCTGAGGGAGCGTCTTCAAATGTCATGTTTTGTCCAACTAACAACCCCAAAGATATTCAATTTACAATTGCAAAAACAGAAAAGAAAAGCAGCAAATCTTCATATTTGAGAAGCTGCAACCAGAGACTGAGTGGTATTTTTCTTTATAAGCAGCTCAAACAATTATTGACAATGGTCAAAATTGTTGCAGAGCACTTTTCTGTCAATTAATTGATTTTTCGTTTCAGCACAGAGTTGGTTTTCTCAACTCTTGGTCAAATAAGCAATTTGAAGACATCATTTTGGGCTCTGGAACATGCGAATAGCACTAAAATTAATTTCATTAATCAATAATCATTATTGAGTACGTTCAAAAAAGAATCAACCAGACCCTTGCTGGGTTCTGGTATTTATGAGCTTTTTCTATAAAAACGATGCACATTGAGTGCTTTGGTTTAATGGAATGGAATTAAATGGCAATCCAAAGAAGAAACTCAGTCTTCAGTAGCATTTTTGTCTGTTTTCTCTCTTACCTCGGGTCATTTCTGCTATGAGCTCTAGTGCTGAAAAGATGAGTTGATCAATGGAGAATTAATCAGTAACCATTTTCATAATCGTTTAAGTCGTTGGTTCCAACTTCTCAAATGTGAGGATTTGCTGCTTCTCTCTGTTGTATATAATTGTAAATTTAACATCTTTGGGTTTTGGACTGTTGGTTTGGACAAACAAGACATTTTTTATGCACTTTTTTTATTATTCTAACACATTTTATAAACAAAACGACTGATTAATCGAAACAGCAACAGATTAATCCGTAATGGAAGTTGCAGCCCTACTTTACTTTAAACCAAGTTGCAAGTGCACTGATAGATTTTTTTTATACTGTACTGAAATGAATAGGAACCAATGAAGACGTTAAATTGTGATGGGCATTTTTGACCTTCCATACACTACATGATTAATCAAAAACTAATCCACAGATTAATTGATAGTGGTTACGGCTCTAATGAGCTCATCTGATGCATTTCACCAAAGATCATTTTATTACAGTACTATTAGTCTTTTCATTTTTTTAGCATGGCTTTCCCCAGTTTAAATCAGTTTTGGACTTTTGGCAGGTGAATGTAAACAGAAAAAAAATCCTCTCCTAACTGTGAGATCTCTCCCCCTCATTGTTCCACTGGATTATCCAATCAACTCGCAGCTTTCAGGGCTGGGTGTGCCTGCCTCTGAGTGTCTTAAGTGTGTTTACCATTGGCAGTGATGTAACCTGACAGGTCAAACCGCATAGTCCACGCCGGTGATACAGTGACAGGGGCAAGTCTCAGAGTCAACAACAAATCACGCTAAAAGTATTGTGTGACCTGCCAACAAGTCCTCTTCGCTCCACATGCTTTCGGAGCTGCTGGACAAAAGGCATCTTTGTGTGTCTATACTCAAATGTACGTGCATGGGTGTATTATTTATGGGTATTATTTTTGCTGTATTCATGCCAGAGGCTATGAGCACAAATGGTAGATCAGTGACAGTTAGGGTGCCCTGTGTTAAATGCGTGGGTGTGTGTTTTTCTTTGTGTGTGTGTGGCAGTTTGTTTTTATGTATGTGTTTGAGTGTGTGTGTACGTGTTTGGGTAGACTGCGGTATTGACAGCGGCCCGGCAACGTGGGCGTGATTCACGAGCCGAGAGGCACAGATCTCTTCACCGCCCCTCCCATCCCATCCCATCCCATCCCCCAACCACCACCCCTACCACCACCACCTCAGAAGTGCTGCCCTTGCACTGCATCTCTCTCTCCCCCACCTCTCCAAAGACTCACCCATGATTGGTTAAGAGGAGGGGGGATGGTATCATATTCCACTGCCATGTTATTGGTGTTGCTGTTATGGTGTTCCTCTTAGTGTTGTTTCTGTTGGTATTAACATCAATGCCATTGCCATATCTATTGCCTTACATCCCTATGTGGAACTGTATTGAGCTGCTGTATGTTCTCTTTCCTCCTGCTCTCTCTCTCCCGCTCCCCCCTCCCCCTTCAACCCAACCGGTCGAGGCAGATGACCGCCCACCTTGAGCCTGGTTCTGCTCGAGGTTTCTACCTGTTAAAAGGGAGTTTTTCTTTGCCACTGTCGCATAGTGCTGCTCATGGTGGGAACTGTTGGGTCTCTGTAAATATAAAGAGTCGGTCTAGACTTGCTCTATTCGAAAAAGTGCCCTGAGATAACTTTGTTATGATATGGCGCTATATAAATAAAACTGAATTGAATTGAATTGCCAGGGTTGGCAGCGTAGATGCACAGGCACTCCTCCACTATTTGTCACAATCCCCCACCCCCTCCCCCTCCACCTGCTGAAGCTTCAACCAGAAAATCAGCCACAGGGTTTTGTTGATAAAGCGAAGATGCATGCTGGATGACTGAAGCCCGAGTGTGGCGGGAGCCGTGTCCAATGGTTGCCCGGGAACATGCGGCAACAGGCTGTAAATATCCCACAGCTGGTGCTGGCAGAACACCCTCAAGGTTGGGCCGCAAACTGAGCTTCGCTGGGTCAGATGAGGGAATTCAGTGGCCCAGTTAGAGGCCAACTCACCCCAACCCTCCAACCTCGACCACATCAGCCGTTCTGTCTGTGCCCCAATGAGTATCGAGCCCATTAGACTCGACTCCCCTCCCCTCTAAAACCTGATTCATGCTTACAGTGTATCTTGATGCTGGCGAGCTGCTTATGAACCTTGGCATTAATGCTTTCATGATGACAGTGACCCTATGTGCAGATATTTGCAGCTTAAAGGGGTACGCTAGCAATTTAGTATTGCACTTTCATAAAGTTAGGGGGTAAGAATGGTTCAAATCGAAGTAGCAGAGGCTGAGATATCCTGATGTTTAATGGACATTCAGACTGAAAACAGATGTTTTAACTTTTGTCACGGCAGTCACAAGGTAAAAAGTCGAAGTACAGCTCTCACATTACAGAGTAATCTACCAGGTCTGTGTGCTTGCACGCATTTGATTGGCCAATGCAGCGCCTTGCCGGGTTGCCATCGCACTGTGTTGACTTTTTGAAGAGCATTTTCTCCCGCAGTTGTTGTCTGTCTGAAAGATAAGATAAGAAAAGATAGAATTGTATTAATCCTGAAGGACGTTCTTGTGCCAGAGATCGCTCAAACATTACAGCAACATAAGAATAAAAACAATAGAGTTATAAATGTAAAGTGTGAATATGGAGTAAAATTCTAATGCCAGTGCCTAATAGAATAACAATAAAAGTAAGATAAATATAGTAAAATAACTAAACTAACATAGAAAAAGTAATATTGCACATGATATTTAAAAGTAATATTGGCAATCATATAAGTAATATTGCACATGATATTGATATTAATATTATTGTTATTGTTATCAGTGTCAGATGTCTTTCCTGAATGCGACCTCAGGATTGTTCCTACATAATACACCTAAGAGCATTATTTCGTCCCCTCCCATCCTGGTAAATGCCACATCTTTTAAACTCCACTTCATTACTGATTAATTTGCCAATTATTTTATCAATTACTTGTTTAGTCGGTGTAAAAAAAAAGAGTAAAAATAAAATACAAAATTAGTCCAAGATGATGAAAATTGCTTGTTTTGTCTGACAAACCATCCAAAAGCCAAACTGGAACCAGTGAATTTTTTTTTTTTGCAGATTTGCTTGAAAAATGATTTGCCAATTATTAAAAATGGTTAAATTAGTTTTCTGTCAACCAACAAATAGTTTTAGCTCTATCTGGCACATAAGAGTAAGCTATTAAGTTCTCTTAACGAGGATGTGTAAATGTCAGCTTCTTGAACTTGTTAATGTTTCGGGAGTGTACGTTCATGTTGATCACTTCCTGTCTCCTTCCTGAGCTCGTGAGGGTTCAGCATGCCTCAACCTCAAACACCAGCTGATCTGATTTCATGTGATTCCCAAATGTACGGAGCATCTGACGGCATCATTTGTCATCTCATGTTTCGTCCATCACGTCAGGCCGGTTTGAGTGAACGTTGAGTGATGAATGAATATTGGTGTATTATTGATCAGCTCAGACTTCAAACTGAGGGACAGATCAGTCATTTTGATAGCCTCCTGCAGAGGTCACGGCTCCAGCAGCTACATGGAGACAGGTCGCCCTCCTCTTGAAACCTGAAGCCCTGAGGTCCTCATCTCGAAGTGACTCCTGTGGTATTTTTGCCTGCATGGCCTGCTAACTGATACCAGCATTTTTTCTTACATTTCATCAGCAGTTAACATGATTTGTAAAGATATCATGACATACAACCTCTGCTATTTGTTGGACACTTCCATCCAGCATGCCTTAGAGTACCATGTATATTTTTAGGAGTGACTGATGTAGCCTGCAATGTCAATTCAACAACAAAAAGTTTGCTTGGACTTCTCTCCTTTAAGCTGCACTAGTGGCAATATTCTTTATTAATGAGCAATTCTTTGCAAGTGTCTGTCAAGAAACACGAATTCGGAGTATTAAGAGATTGGCTCTCTTTGACGGTTTGATATGTGTTTAGGTACTGGGTCTATAAACTCTCACAAAAATGATGCAGATAAAATGTGACTCAAAGTAGACGCTGTACAGTTTGATTCAGCTCAGATTCAAATTGTACATGAATTAAAATATATGAGCATTTATTGGCAGTAGCTTGAAAAAAATCAATATTTACTGACATTTTGGGCAGTTAAGTGCTAGCCAAGAGTCAAATGCCCCCCAAAAATGCTAACTGCCACACCAGTATCAATAAACAATGGCCAGTGATTCATAAGGAAACTTTTTGGAGGATGTGTTTTTCACTGAAATGCTGCTGACTGGTTATTGTGTTCTTCGGTTCAGGGTCAGAATCAAGTGTCCGAATCTGACATTATCACTTAACGGGTGAATTTTCTCGCAAACAGTTTATTGCTTCTTTTATATCCTTTTGACCGAACAAGTTCAGGGAGATGATTTAGAAGTTGTTGTTAGTGCTAGTGTGGCCCTCCTCTCTGACTTAAATATATATGAGTTGAATGTTTACATCCCTACTAGGTATTTCAATTCACTTGCATTCATCACAATTGGCATAAGCACATGCAGATTGTGCAGATGATGTTTCAGACATTTCCTGTGTCATCTGCAGCATTTGCGCCAATGCTCCATCCATTAAACCACTCACAACCACGAGGTGGAGGTCTGCAGTGGAGCTGTTCACGGTCAGCCTCGGCAGATGTTGGTGCTGAGTGGGAAAAGTGATGGATTTCTCAGCAGTCCTCTGGCATGGCTCCAGCAGCCAAGAACCATCTACAACCCCTCCTCCACCCAACTACCAGCCCCCTACCGCTGACTGTTATCTCTCTGCTCCAGGCTGCTCTGCTGCCACTTAACACACCAGGGCAGTAAAGGATGGACATGCAAGAAGACACACACATGCAAGCAAGCACATAAGCAGATAACACGTTCAGGCCTGACCAATATATTGATGCTTCAGTGTTGTATTAGAGACTTATCATGTGGGCATGCTGATAACGCTCCTCCAAAATGACTGAAAATGATTTTAGCTCGATGGCTGACTTTTTTGGCGCTTGTGTGAGGTTTTCAAACTGCGAGTCGCTCCTCCCCACGGGGTGCAGGAAAAGTTAAGGGGGTGGCTTAAGGCAGAGGGAGAGAATCAAAATTTGTAGTCCTTCTCGGACACAACACACATGTCCACGAATCTGGTTAGAAATCGCAGAAAAAAGACGCTCCTTATAACTCCAGAGGTTTCCTGAGAATCATCACATTTTTAAGTTGTCTTCAGTATCAAAGTAATCCAGTGATGGTCGTCTGTGCATCCAGAATTTTAAACTCCCTGCCCTAGACCAATAATGACAACATAAAATGAATAACCCTTGAAAAAATATTTTTAATTTTAGTTTATTTCGGATTTTGTTCTGCTCTAATTATCACTTGTGTCTGACCCAAATATTGCACTGTCTTAGTCAGGCCTTAGTGTGCACACACAAAGCCACATCATCTGATTACATCACATCTCTCCTCGTAAAAGCCAACAGAAGAAGCTGTGCAGACTCAAATCACGTCTAACCCAAACACACCAGTCTCCTGCTGCATTTTGTGGCATGTAAGTGGTTTGTTTTCTGTGTCATGACTCAGTCACAGCCCTGCGCTCCTTCCCTGCAGGTTCTGACACATTCAGCCTGTGGCAGAAACATTGGTGGCCATGTATCAGTAATATCGAGGGCAGCATTAGCCTAGAGGACTGCAAGGCAGGTTGTCGGGAGGAAGGTCACCAGTTCACAAACCTTGACCGGGTGGGAAAATCTGGGTGACGTGCCCTTTAGCAAGTCACTTAACCCCTGAATGCCCAAGAGAAGCTTCTTATTGTCCAGATGTAGAAGACCGTGGTTGTACTGGGAAGCTTCAGCTGCAACTGTGCAGAAAAAGAACATCCCTATGTCAACTTTCTCTTCAAGAATAAATGTCAAAATCAGAATATTGCCCTCGGAGCTTGTGGCTTTCCACACACATCGTTGGAATAGAAGATTGAAGCTTTGAAATGCTTAACGGCTGCAGCAACAGATGAACTGTTCTTTTATGGACTAATCTTTGTTGCAGGCTGCCACGAGGCTATGACCTGATGTGCCCTCTCTTAAGCTTAGCGGACACATTTGTACAGTAATTGTGTGTCTATATTTATTTTTTATACCATTTCTAATGCTCAGTTGAGACACTTTATTTTGTCGCCCAGATTCTGTTTTTGCTGGTTTTATGCTGCTATCCCTTTTTTTAAATAATATCTTTTTCATCTATATAAAACAATAAGATTAATCTTTCTTTTCCACCCACTTTCATATCGAACATTTATTTACTTTGTATTTGTCTGATTTTTTTCAAGCTGGTAGTTTCTAGGCAACCAAACACAATAAAACAACTCTGAATTCAAAAATATACTTTACAGAAATGGACAGAAATGATGTAAAGTGTGCAACACAGAGCTTTATCAAGAAAGAGTTGCCCACAGGGATAATAACATTTTCATCAAGTCTTGACAGCTGTAATTTTCTAGCATCTGTACTAAAAAACTGTAGGAATGTAGTGGATGTAGTTTCCTCAAAAGCTCTGAATTCCTTTACTCCAGTGTGTGTGTCCATATTCCCCGAGTCCAACTGTTATAAAATGTAAAAGAAGAACTTGTCATTGGCCCCTTGTGATATAAAACATCTAAACGTTTTTAGGCGTTCCCCAGGGTTCTAATCTGGGGTCTGCTGTAGATTCCTAATTATCAGCGTTAATCTTGTCATTGTCCAGAGCCTCTCTGTCTCTGTCGCTCTCGCCTGCTCAGTGAGGCAGCAGACACACTCCAGGCCCTCTGCTTCCCATGTGAGATCAGAGATCCTGCCTGACATCAGACATGGGAAGCGAGCTCCGGCAGCATGAAGGGTAAAAGGTCGAGACTTGACCACCCCGGGCAGATAAGCAGCCTTTTCATGTGTGATCAGCCCACAGCCTGAAGACAAATCCCTCAGTGCGCTGCGTTTGAACTTCACCGCAACTGGAGCGAGTCCCCCGCTCGCTCAGGGGCTGCTAACGAAGGCTGTGAGAGAGCACGAACACACGCCTCTTTATTATTTAGCTAAATTATGTTACTAACAGCTCTACTCTGTGTAATTTGAAGCTGACTGAATAGAACTGAGTGTACAACATATGAGGAACACCTACTCTTTTCAAAAGTACACTAATGAGGTGATTCAGGTGGAATTCATTATGCTTTACTGATCTCTCGTATTAAATCTGAGCCAGTCAAAAGAGATGCGATGAAGATGAAGAGAAGCAAAGGACATGGATTTTAGGAGAAGAATTTGCTGAAGGAGCTGGAACAAAATATTAGAAAGATGTTGCCAATAGTTTGTACATTCAGTTCCTGCAGCTCTTTGCAGATATTCCATGTAGAAACCAGGCTCAGGCAGCCTCCAGTTCTTCATCAAGCCTTTTTACAAAACAATTATGACACTCACAACACCCTCCCTCTTCACCGACCCCCCCCCCCAATCTCTCCCATCAGTGCATAATTCATAAGCAACTCATCTCCAAAGCTAAGCCAATTGCATCCACTCTAAACGAGCGTGCAGTGCGGCGCACACAGCAGCACAAAAGGAATGTCAATCTCATGACAGACTATTTCACATTCTTTGTTTCACAAGAATGGATGTAAATAGAGGGCGTTCTTCTTCTGCTGCTCTCCCAGGTAGAGGGAATGCAAACAATGCTGGAGAGCTGCTTTCCAGATGCTTCAGCTCTGTAATGCTGCCACTTGGCTCCCACTGTCCTGTGTGTGTGTGTGTGCTGTACACACAGTCTGTATGTATATATAGAGCTCTATTTTTAAAGCTGATCCACAAATAGTAGAAAGACGGCCTAAAACGGTCCTCGCCTCTGTTGCCATTCCTGGGCTGCCGCCGCCTTCTCATTCATTCATGAGTTTGCATGAATTTGCAAAAAATACTCTGGGCTTTCTCTCTCTGCTTTGCCCTTTTTGAAATTAGACATTTATAACGAACCCATCTTGTGTTTTTGATCAGGCATCGTAGCAGACCACCCCTCATTTCATGGTTGGTTAGAAGCATGGCTGAATTAGACACACGTTTTACACTCTTCATCTTTCTCTGTGTCGCATGGAATTAGGTCAGCGTTCAGCTTAGGTAATAAGGCATAATATTATTACCGAACACAAAACGGCATCGGCCAGCTTGTCATTAAATGCTGAGTGTCATCGGTGGGAATCTGCCCACTCGTACCTGCTTGTGTCAGGAATCTACCCTGAGAGTCTGGAAAATCATCATAAGAAAAGTTTAACTATCACGTGTTTAGATGTTTTGCGTAGTTGAATGTAGAATAATTTCCATCCATGTAGTGTTAGCTGCCATATTGCGCTGCCACAGATCCTGTTAAACTCAGACTAAAACCTGTTTCCTGTCAGGGATTAAGCACAGAACAGGATGGCGTTTGGAAATGTAAAATATGTAGAATCCACAGACTCGGTCGCTCCTGTCTGCTCTGCCTTTCGATTGGGGAATCACATTCGGCGTGTCAGGCCGCCCCAAACGGGCAGCCGGTTGCCGCGGGCGACCAGCAGATCAGTGATGTGGCGGTGATGCCTCTAATGAAGCTGACACAGCACAGCCTCCCTCCTCGCGGGCCCCTGAGGGCCTCCTGCTCTGCATGTAGCACCACAAATACTCCCACCCCCCCACGCCTTCATGTTTCAGCTCAATGTGCTTCTGATTTGATGGCGCCTCCAATGCATTGCTGCATCATTTATTCTCTTGTTTTATGTGAGGGGTCAAGGCAAAAACAGTGTTTGTAGTAGCTAAAGTGGGTCACAGTATACAAACAAAGCCTCTCTCTTCCTTTTCTGAGTCTCTCTCTCTCTCTCAGTCTGATGAATGCCTGTGTTGTTTTTCAGGAGCTGCCCAGTTAAGGTGAAGGGGAGGGCAGAGGACCCCAGTTCAGCCTGAGTGTGGATGACCTGCCCCCAGAAATAGGACCATGATCTGAAGAGGGCGTCGCACACCGAACCCTGTTCTTCCTCTCCTCCTTCTCCCTGTCTATTTTTTTTTTTTTTTTTTTTTTTATATTTACGGGGTGACCGCCTCTCTGCCAGGCTGCTTCCAACAGTGTCAGCGTGCACGGAGAGGACAAACCGAAAGAGACCAGACATTTTAAGGAGCAAGAAATACAGTGACATCCATCCATCCATCCATCCGTGACCTCTGACCTTGCCACTCCCCCTGGCCCCTCCCACCACAACACCGGAAACATGGGGAGGAAAAAGATTCAGATTCAAAGGATCACTGACGAACGCAACAGACAGGTTAGCACCAATTAAGTGAGCCGACTATCTCTGAATGTATAATAACTTCCTGATTTAACTCACTTCAGCTAGCAGCTGCATCAGTAATCAGCAACCTGATTAGAGCATCAATAGCACCGAGACAGGTGACAAATGAAAGAAAAAAAAACCCTGAATAAAAATAATGAGAGCTGCAGTGGTGCCATAAAGACGGGAATTAAACTAGCAAGCGATGTTTGGGAATAATCTAGTATTAATAAAGGGTGGATGGGTGGCTACAGCTTGGGTGGTAGAGCAGGTCAGCTATTAATCTTTGGGTTTGTGGTTCGATCTCAAGCTCATCCTGTTCACATGCAGATGTGTCCTCATGTGTTGGTGCGTGAGAAAAATCTCTTTAAACAAAATCTTCTGTCAAATTAATGTAACGTACAGTAAAAGAACTATGAGCATACATGCAAAGGTGCAGACTTTAATATTGGAATTTATTGACTTTCAGTAGTATCATACAGTAATATGATCATGTTGGGCTTTAAGACATTTCTGTTGTTTAAAATATCAAAATGAGTTATCATGCATTCTGTGACCATGTGTTTAATCATGTGTGATTTTTGCACATTTGCGATATGGTGTTACTTATCTTTTGGATACTGCAGACACAAGGGGTTAACTGCAGTAGATACCTGCAGATTTATCGTTCAGAGTCGGATTTCTTCTGTTGAGATCACCGTGGGGAGGTTCGTCCAGCCACGTTACTGAATAATTACTTCCTTACACTTGCCTAACATTGGCTTCAGTTTTATAAATCTCCACGGGCATCAGAAGTGTGTCGGAGAAAACACACGCAACCCAAGCTGACCAAACACAGTACTTGTTGTCTCCACCTGCTGTTTCTGGAGCCGCTGGAGCTGCAATATGTGTAGATAAACTTTTGAGAAGGCGCACTTCAGCTATGACTATAAATGCAGCTTAAGACAACATTTACAAACGCAGAGTTTGGTATCATGCAGCAGCACATGTACACTCTGTCAGTTCATTTTGGCTGCATTCAGACTGCAGGCAAAAGTAGCCCAAATCTGATTTTTTTTTGCTCATATGTGACTCGGATACAAATCACATGGAATCTGATCTTTTCAATTCTGATGTGGACCACTTTGACCTGTGATCCTAAATCAGATACAGGTCTGATTTTCTGCAATGCGACCTCAGTCAAATCTGAATTCACATGACTTTTACGACACTCTAGATCGACATTCGTCACATTTCTGCACTGGCCTCCTCTGCACATCCACTTATAAATTACATTATTATTTAAATTATAATAATTAAATAAACCGTAAACGCTGACTTCAGTGGCCTCCATGTTTACTTCCATACAACATCTTTGTTATTGTTGTTTTGTGCATGCGGGTCAGTTTAATCTAATGTTTAATCTAATGTTTAACTGGCTTGAACTCCCTGTATAACTAAACATTCCTGTCATCCATCCTGCTCAGATCTAAGAAAGGATCATTTCCATTCCTCCACGACTGAATTCCATTGCGGTGACAGAAAACTGTAACTCATGCGATAACAAATTCCCACAGTGATCCTTGGTGTTTTCACATGTCCCATGTAGCATGAACAACATAGTGCCTGTTCCTCTCAGCTGTACCACAACAGAACAATATGACAGCATCGTGTTTTATGAGGCTCACATGACTTCGCAGAGCAATAGGGTCTTCCACCCTACAGTGAAAAAAAGAGCAAGAAAGTATAATATTCCCCCTAAAAAACAGCTTCAGTCCCTCTGGTTACATCAGCGGCATTGTCAGAGAGGATGAAAGGGTAAATGATCCATCTAAAATGAGTCAACTGGTAAATGGGCTTCGCTCCATTGAGCAGATTGAGTAATGGATTTGACGTGCCCACCTTTAAAAGCAGAGAGAGAAGAAAAACAAGACGGGAGAGCGAGAAGCAGAGGGAGAGAAACAAGGTGCCGTTCTGAATAAGACCTGAGCCGTGTGAGAGCGAGCTGGCCGCAGGGTTTGGAAAATCATCCTCGGTTTTCTCCTCATCAATCTATGCAGGTTGCATTTCCATAAAGGAGAGCAAACTGCGCCTGCAGGGGGTCAGCGGAGTATGATGGCTTGTTATTCAACAGTACACAATTGGACATAAAGGAGGGGGGGGGTGCAACTATTTCTGGTCTGGCAGGCTCTGGTTAATGGACCCAGCGTTTGTATCAGGTGTCGAACAGTTTGTCAATAGGGTGATGCACTCTGTGGTAATACACGGCCATAGTGTCAGAATCAGATTACTCATTGACCACGATCAGGCGATTAACAAGCAGCGAGTGGTTTCTTAATCACTGCAGCAAACCGATCGGGGTGATGGCGTTTTGATGCCAGTATTAAACCAAAACTGCACTCAGCATTTACATTTCACATTCTGTGTTTATCTGATTCTCTTATCCAGAGCAATTTAAACGGTGAAATAGGATTCAGTTCTTCTCTAAGCAACATTCAGAACAAGTCTGCTGTGTTTGAAGTGGAACAGAGTATTAAGCTGGTAAAGAAATAAGTGCTTTTTACACGCTTGCTTGGTGCTGCTGCAGCTAATGAACAGTGCAGCTTCTGAAAGGAAACCAAAAATGAATTTTGGAGTACATGCAGCCCGTCACCCTCCTACGTGTTGATTCAGAGATGCTGCCATAAGCTCCGCAAAATAAACAGCGTTCAGAGTGTGGGCCCCGGCTGGAAACATGACAGCATCTCAAACACCACATTTCTTATGGAGACAAAGACACGCGAGAAAGAACAGTGAACAGGACTGCAAGTGTTTGGACTGATCTTTATTTATGGACAGTGTTTGTCACAGCAAAGATAACAGAGGGGTTGACGTTTTAATGACACTGTGACCCTTCAGACTGGAACCATGAATCCATATTCAAGTTAATGCCAAGTAAGGGACAACATTTCAGGCATCCAGGGTTTCGGCATTAAAAGTCCCGTTCATTTTCTGCATAGACGATTTTAAGAGACGTATAGTTGAAAGACATACAGAACATGAAACTCTCCTGGTTGAATTGTCAGTACAATGGATGAACAACTGCGTTTGAAAATATCTGGTTCTTTCATAAAAAGTTAAAGCTACAAGACTGTGTTCATAAAAACTTAAAAAGAGAGAATAACTATGATTCCCAGGAAGCATTTCAGTACGAAACATCGACTCATGCCTCCGCTAACATCCAGGTTAAGCTGAACACTGAAGTTAAAGATTACACTTTGCACTGCAGAAACCTGATTATACATTTAGCAGTTTAAATCAGTTCACTTTCAGGTTCAGGGTCAGTTTTGGATGAATTCAGCATCTATAGTGCAGTGCATTGGTCCCAATTGCAAGAACTTCATTTGCTGCAGCTCTGTTTTGTGTAGCTGAGGCTCATGGGTATTGTAGTATTTAGAGCCGTCCAAACCAGACCACCATACCAAACTGATGATAAATGATGATTTCTCAGAAACAAAGTTTACATAATTACAGCTTATGGTTATAATATAAACCTATAATAATTTTAAATTATCCTGAAGACTCAGATCTCTGAATAATCATTTCAAATTTGTCTCCAGGATAATGTAAAAATACTAAATGTTTATGTTGTGGCCACCAGTTTTACATATTTCAACTTTAGCGGATAAAGAAAAAACATGAATTTTCAGCCACAGTTTGGTACAGCTGGTGGCTCTAAATACCAGGATACCCATGAGTACTCAGAGACGCGAACCAGAGCAAAATGCTTAGTCGTTGCAGCTGGGAACAAAACATGGCATTATTGTTGCTGAATGTGAACGTGAACTGATTCAAGCTGCAGATTGTGTTATCAGTTCTCTACAGCTCTGTGGTTGGATGTTTATGCACCTTGAGAGTTGTAGTTAACTTATCTCCTTCAGTTTTTATGTCCACAAGCTTGTACCTTTTTGTACTTTTTATCAAAGAACCAGATATTTTCTAACATATGTTCTTTTTTTTTTTTGTACTGATGTTTCAACCAGGAGAGTTTCATGTCCATCCAAGTCTTGGAAATGCCCCAACTGTCAGTCGCCTAACTTTTATCTACGAGAAAATGGACGGGATTTTACTTCTAATGACTCGGACGCCTGAAATAACTTATCCCACAAAATTCTTCCTTTCACTTTGGAACTCTACGAATCAGTAGATAAGATTCAGCAGACATTATTTTTAGCATTCATGTGTCAATTTTTCAAGTTAGGGTTAGTTTCATCCATGGTATGCGCTTTCTTCACATTCAAATTGATGCAGATCCCCAACAAAGCATCATGTAATGATCAGTATCTGACAGTTCAGCCCTGACTGTGTGAGCGAGACTGTAAGCTAGCAAATGGAAGAGATTTTAGCTACAGGAAACAGCGAGAGGAGGTTGCGGTTGTCAGTGGTGGTTTCCTCATCCATCTGCCACACAACCACAACCTCGCCAAGACACACACACACACACACACACACACACACACACAAATGAAACCACTCGCCCCCTTTCTTTCTTTCTCTTTCTATGTCTTATTCTTCAGTTGCCATTGGTTACCTGGCAATTCTGCCCTTAATGTCAATTACCTCCAGCTTGTTTATCCTTTGTGGCAAACACCAGGATCGAAACATGGACCCAAAGTTGCTACCCCGCCGCCCACTTCTTCTAAGAAAAGAAGAAGAAAGAAAAACAGGGGTTTTATTGGGATGCTTGGAGTCGTTTTGTTTGTTTTCGGCGCCAGCGAACGACCTTATAATTTGTCAGGAGAGCAGTTGTTGTTGTTTGCAGTGGCTTGTCTCTTCATCGCCAACCGCTCTCGTCATCCTGCACAGCCGTAATTTCCTCCCTTTCCAACATCGCCACATAATTTATCTGCTCATTCTGTGAGAGAGAGAGAGAGAGAGAAGGAGAGGAGGAGGATGGGGGGGTATGTAGATAGACAGAGAGATAAAGATGGGGGGGTGGAGAGTGAGCAAGCGAGGAAGGTAAGATGATGGTAGCAGTGTGTGATGAGGTGGGAAATGGGGGGGCGGAGGGGAGGCAGGAGGGGAGTTGGTTGCCCATGGATACGACCCCGATATAATTTGATTTGTGGCAGCAGGAAGCAATGAGTGAGCGAGCGCGAAAGGAGGGAGAGGGAGGGTGGTGTGGGGGGAAGGAGGAGGAGGAGGATGTGGAAAAAAAAGCGAGAGAGGAAGAGAGAGAGAGAGAGAGCGAGAAGGAGGGATGAGAGGCGCTGAAGGGAAAAGGAGCAGGAGATGTGAGAGATTGAAGGTCTCACATGGCTGCTTTTCTAGTGTTCATCCTCGATGTCTCTATCTTATCTCCAGCTCTCTATCTTTTCCTCTCTTTCTTTCCTTATTCAATTCATTTCAATTACGTTCAGTTCAGACCTGCGCTGCCGGCAGAGCAGCCTTCAGCCACACAAACAGTCTGTGTCAGTGCAGGTGAACCACAGCAGCAATTACAAGCACTATACTTATCATTTTAATATCAATATATCAGTAGTACACTAATTTACAGTATTAGTACAGTATAGTATAATTACCATAAACAGAAGACAGTCAGCATCTGTCTCAACTCTGTTTTATTTTAAAGTGAAATCTGCTGTTTACTTGTTCTTAAAACTCACAGGGTAAATTCATGGTTCAAAATCACACAGTAGCTCAGAAAGCTGCTGAAACTTCCAAAAATGCTGCACCTCAGCTAAAAGCACCATTGTTAAATAGCTTGCACCAAGAAACTAACAACTAACAAATGAGAGCACTTTGAGAAAGGTTTATTTGCACAATAAAAAAACATGCAATACAATGTAAATATGGAAACAAATCAATCAATCAGTCAAACTTTATTTGTACAGCACCTTTCATACAGGTTAGTGCAGTTCACAGTGCTTCACAGATGATGAGATAGTAAGACAGAACAAGTGTGGACCGTAAAAAACAACAGCAACAATTTAAAAATATGAGACCAATGCATGCGAGAAAAAAATAGTAAAGAAAAATGAATAAAATAAATAGTTAAATAAAAGCTAGACTAAAAACTAGATTAAATTGATTAAAAAGATGAAAACAAACAAAGGGATAAAATCAATAAGAGGGATAAGAAAAAAAAGAAAACAATAATTAAAAAAAGAAACTGCACAGTCCAACGATGCATATGGATGACTATGTTTTATGCTGAGTATTTGTATATTGTCGACTCTGTAGTAGCCTAGGCTCTATACCCTTTTGATGCACCGACCCGCCGTGATTATCTACTTTGACCTCATACAGACCCCCCCCCATTACATCGCCTAAAATCACATATGTTGAGCCTTTATGTCCCCACCACTTTCCAACACAAAGTGACACGCTTGGCCGCAGGTGTTTTAGCATTTACTTCTAATGGAAAATGTGTTGATGTCACTCGTGGGCGTGGCCTGAAGAGGGGCATGCTTGAAACATTTCTGCCCCTTTTAACACCTTCATTTAATTCCAGCATCCCGTCTGTGTACACACTTTTTATTTGCATTTCTCTCATATATCAAACACCAGATATTGCAGCGGTACCTGAAGCTTCTCCTTCTTGCTATTGTCTTAATCCCTCTCTCCCTGTGTGTGTGTGTGTGTTTGTGCAGTCCTGTGTGTTTAATCCAAACAAAGCCAAATCTCCCTGGATTGTAAATACCAGTTGGTTATAGAGCAGGGAAGCGCTTCTAAAGCCAACCAGCAGACAACAAGGGACCCTGTGCCTCAGCAACACTCCCAGTTCTGTTCTGCTTGTTCACAACTGAGGGGGCTCGTACAAGTGTGTGTGTGTGTGTGTGTGTGTGTGTGTGTGTGTGTGTGTGTGAGGAAAAGAGAGAAATAACGTGTGACAGAAGGAGAGTGTGTGTGACATAGAAAGAGAGCATGGAAAAGAGCATAACAGAGTGTGAAAACGACGAGGAGAATGAGTGTGACGGGAGGAGTGTGTGGAGGGAAGAACAAGCCTGTGTGTGTGTGTGTGTGTGTGTGTGTGCGCAAACTATAAACTGGGTACTTGAAAGAGAGCATGTTTAGACACTCTGTTTAAAACACACAGTAGTACAACAATAATACAATCAATCCTGTTTTTGGTCTCCGGTTCAGGAGGATCTGAAGTTAAGCTTTAAAGGTTTAGTTCAACATTTTAGGAAAACTGCCTTTTCACTTTTTATACAAAATTGAGACCGAGTCCCCGTGAGGTTGACGGCAAGACTTCAGAAGTCACTGCTCCCGGTCAAGAAATAGTCCTGAACACAACTGACCATAAAAAACGCAACTTGTCATTTTTACTCTTTGGTTTTTGTACGGATAAAACAAGATAACATGATAACTAGTGAGCTTTAGAGGTGCTGGTGGGCAGATTGTTTTTCCATTCGTTAGAATTCACACCCTGCAGTCCTGCAAGACATTTTTGGCCCCCCTGAAAATGAAAAGCTCTTACAATAAAATTCTGTAATCCTTTGCGTGTCCCCGGGGCTCCGGTCCAGCTCTGGACCCACGTCATCAAACATTCAGGGCAGAGGGGCCCCTTCTTGTTTCTTAAAACAAGAAAAAAATGTCAAAAGGGTGACATAATTCCACTTGAGTGGAGTATCAGTATCATGAAACATGACAGGATGAGGCAGACTGCTGCACTGGAAAATGACATTTTCATACATTCATTCGTAGAAAAATATGGATTTTAAATGCCATTTATTTGTTTATTTATTTATTTGGACAACCCATTAACTGCTACCAAGGTAGCAACTACTCTTCCTGGTGTCCATTATTCAATTTTCCTTCTTTTCTCCTCTCCCTCTCCCTCTCCACCAGGTGACGTTCACCAAGCGGAAGTTTGGTCTGATGAAGAAGGCGTACGAGCTGAGCGTCCTGTGTGACTGCGAGATCGCCCTCATCATCTTCAACCACTCCAACAAGCTGTTCCAGTACGCCAGCACCGACATGGACAAGGTCCTGCTCAAGTACACCGAGTACAACGAGCCGCACGAGAGCCGGACCAATGCCGACATCATCGAGGTAAAGCTTGGGGGTGGGGGGGTGAAACAACGGGAAACGGGTTGAATTTGCCTAAATGTGACACAGTGACATTGATGTGACCTGTTAAACAGGTTGTTGGAAAATCAGCTGTATTCTTGTTGATCCTGGTCTTTGTTGGTGTGTCCTACCAGTGCTTGTTACTAAAAGAGTTTATTTTCCCCGGCGGGATCATTAAGATTGAACCTAAACTAATCTAATCTCGTCCTCTGCAGACTCATTCAGACTTAATTAAGTCTAGTCCAGTCTATCAAGGCCAGTCCAGTTCATTGTAGTCCAGTCTGTTTAACTGGGTATATCTTTGGTCCAGCCTTAAATCCTGCTGGATCCTGTATAGCTATGGCTTACTTTCTTACTGATTTTTACCAAAAAATACCCAGATTATTTTAAAAAGCAGCTCATCTGTTATAACTAATTCTCACCTAGATTTTATGTCCACAACGTGTGAGATTATGTTAGCTTTGGACAGGGCCGGTCTAACTGTTTATGCTAAGCTAACCGTCTTTTTTAGCAGACAGATATGAGAGTGGTATCAATCTTCTCGTCTAACTCTCGGCAAGAAAGCGAATATTAAGCACATTTTCCCAAATGTCAAACTATTCCTTAAAGAGGACAAGAGGGAGAAAACTGCAAATGAGCTGTCGATTACGCACCACAGCCCCTTTAAGCTAGTAAAAGAGAAACTATAGACTTTTAAATCTATTTTTGACAAATTTTCTTTTTTTTTTGTTATTTATGTACACAAATTCCCAAACTTCTTTCAAGACTGAAAATGTTGAGCCCTTCATATAACCCACCGCACTCCCTTTAAATCCGGTCTTGACCAAACTGCTAGTACGCTATGTGTTAGTCCATTTCAGTCCAGTCTGGTCCAGCTCGGAGTTGTTGAGTCCAGCCTATCCCAGTGTTGTGTATGGCCGTACTCTGGCTTACTGCCTGCTAGCTTGCAGGGAGGGCAGAGGTAGGGACAGCTGGGCCTCCCCCCTCCTCCTCCTCCCCCTTTACCCCTCTGGCATCGGCCCTGTTGTTACCCAGAGACCTCTCCAACAACAACAACAGCAACAAGCCAAAGGACGACACCTGGCACCAATTGGAAAACCACCTCGGCACAAAATGGCCACTAGATAGAAGAAAAGCCTGTCGAGCGGCTAGAAAAATGTTGTTTGTTCATTTGAATATTGACTAGAGGAGAGGTCAGAGATGAGGTTGGGAGAGAAGGTGTGAGGGGAATCATTTAGTTCACGTTTTTATGTTTTTGTAATAGGAATACATTTTTTTCCTAACGTCTTTCCTCCCAGTGGGAAAAAGCTTCGCTGGAGATCGTCAGGCGAACACGGAGCACATTCACATGCCTTGCTGACCCTTTTATACATAATGGCCCTCTCATGAATTGAACATGAGATGGTTAGGTATGATTCAGCGAGCCGTGTACACTGCAGCACAGCACTTAGGCTTCATATGGAGCGCGGACTTAAAGCTGGATCTCGCTTGGCTTTGAATATTGTTTGTCACTTGTTTTTTACACGTATTGCTACGGGAGTTCATGATCGGTCAACCACAAACACTGTCAATATGACATCACCGCCACATGTTTATCATCATTTTGAGAGCTCAGGTTAAAGTCATATTCCAACAAAAACACACACAGTAAAGCAGAAAATGAGAAGGCCAGATTGTGAATAGATTCAGGCCACAAAGTCCTGATAGAGTCGTACGTATTTTTGAATTGCCGGGGAATTTCAGATTTTCAGATTGGGAAATTTTGTTAAATTGGCCACATTATTTTGGAATAAAACCATTTTTCCCATATCTGTATCCAGGGTCAATTTGCATTAAGTAATATTGCGTGTTGGGTATAATCTAAGATAGGAAAACATAATGATTGTAGTGGGAGTAAATTCCCAGGACTGTTTTTATCAGCTGCTCCTAAACTCCTGCATGATCACCATGCTAAACAAGTGAGAATATTCCAACAGAATGAAATCTAAATTTCAACCATTTCTCTCAGCTAGTTTTGCCTTTACTGTTTGAGCAAAGCGATATCTACCTGTGTCCCAGGAGTGCCGAGCTTTGACACCAAATGATGAGTTTTATTTCCCCCCTTTTCAGGCTGTTTGATCAAATAAGTTATTGGAAGAAGCCCAGAGGCTTCAAAGATGGTTTGATTCATCTCATGAACCCCTGGGAGGCTCCTCCAACCTCTCACTGCTGCTTTAAGGCATGATTCTTTTCCAAGTTGTCTGAAGCTATCCACAAACATCAAAATCAATCGCTAGCTAGTGTGCTGGAGGTGTTTCAAATACAGCTAATTGCCCCCTTCCACTGCAACTTTTCCAGGAACTCAGGAACCTTTTTAGGAACTGAAGAACCTTAGCTATAGAGATCTCACGTCCATTCTCTTGTTCAGCATTTCTTTAACCTGCAGTATGAGGCTCGTGGAAATTTGGTGTTCATTAAAAGGCCGCTAAAACAAAAATAAACAATGGTATTAGATTATTTTTTTAAAAGTTACTATCCTTATCTAGACATATGGAGTGAACAACTCAACGTACTGTAGAGAACAGAACCTGGAAGTTCCAGTTTTTGACTCTTCATACATTTTGACCAGAGAAATCAGAGTCTAAATTTAGTTCCTGACCCCCACAAAAACGTGCCTGCTCTGGGGGTAGTACTTTCCAATGACACAGGAACTATCATGTCAAATATATACAGTACTGCAAGGTTGCTACAACTTGTACAGCTTTCACTCGCAAAGCAAGCACTGGTTTCTAGGAGTTTTAACGTTTTAATATTTTTTGACAAAGTTGGATGACTGTTGTTTTGTCAAGTGTGTTGTTTTTTTCAATCACTTATTGGGCTAATTGACTGAAGAACCATGGTGGAAATGGAAAGATACTTTTAGTTCCTGGTTTTGACTATTTGGTCGCGGGTGGCTTGATGTGTGTGGGGCCGAAGCAGAATACATCCAATAAGGGCTGAAATCTCAGTGAAAGTGTTGGTGAAGCAGTTTTGGATTTGAGTGGGCAGAAGGTAAGACTGAGGTGGCAGAGTTTGATGCCATATTTTTCACCTCCACTTCTCTGTCTGTCACTTCCTCTCTTCCTTCCACCCTCCTTCCTCTCTCTTTCCTTCCTCCCTAATATCCTGATTCACTTGGTCACGACCATTTCTCCCTTCTTTTCTTTTCCTTCTCTCTTCTGTCTGTCTCAGTGTGTCAGCAGTAAAGCCTTTCTGTTGGCTGTATCTCCAGCTGCAGATGGCGCTTAAGTGTATGCAAGTGTGTGTGTGTGTGTGTGTGTGTGTGAGTGTGTGTGTGCGCACCGTGGCAGGGCGTTGGACTGCTTCGGGCCACATCAGCTCAAGCTCCACTGGCCCTGTTTGTGTGCGTACATGTGTTTGTGTTTTCAAGTGTGTCACTCTGTCTCTTTCTCTTTCTTTATGTGTGTGTGTGTGTGTGCACGCGTGTATGTGCATGTGTGTGTGCATAAGTCCACCTCTCTCTCTCTGTTTGCACGCTCTGCAGTGGCCCATGAGAACGCTTCATACAATATTCAGGCCTGGTGAGCCTCTCGGTTGTGTGGTGTGTCGTTCATGGGAGCTTCCCTCCTATACCAGCCTGTATACTACCCCCCCCCCCCTTCCTCTCTGTAGTTCAGGATGCATTTAGCAACTTTCTCCAGCGTTTGTCCTCAGCTGTCCCGTTTGCCAGATGTGCTACAGCACACACCTTCTTGTTAAGCGGGTGTTGGCGTTGTCTGCACCAACCATTTTCCATTAATCCTTATTATTTTGCATTTGCAGTGGCACTTTGAATCACTAAGACTAGAGAAAGTCCTCAAAAACTTCATTTGAGAAAGAAAAATAGCTTTACCACACTGCAAATAGCTATACCAAAATGCTAACAAAACAATATTTCAAACTACAGCAACACATTTAATTGAACAAGACTATGACATGTGTAAAACCTTAATCTGTGAGGTAACTAGTAAATACAGCCAACACATAAATGTAGTGGAATAAAATGTGTAATATTTAGCTCTAAAATGTAGTACCTTTTTATTCACCTCAATTAAAAACAGAGTCAGGCCTTTATTTGAGACTGGCTTTTATTGAGATTTTATTGGATATTTTCTGGTCTGCGCCTCTTCCAAATTAAAAGCCTTTTAGAGGTTTAGGGGGAAATAATACGTTCACTTCTCTCCAAGGCTTATACTCTGAAACATTGGCAGGAAGTGTTGAGTTTCATTAGTGAATGCTTAACATTGAGAAAGGTGTATATGTTTAAACAGACAAGCTGTTATCTGAGACCAGGTCATTATTTGATTTATCTCTTAACACCTTATTTATCACCATATTTGTTTTGTAGTGCTGTGTGTGTTTTAATGTAGCAGCAGCCTTATTTATTTGTAGGGTTTCTCTGTCAGCCTCTCCATCTTCTATTTGGGTCACATGTTGTACATTCGAAGGCCATGGCTGGAAACATGTAACAGAAACACTTGACATACGATGTTGGGACTTTCAGGGGGATTCGGAGAAGATCAGCCAATGGGACAGTATGGATGAATTATACAGAAATTATCAATGTCGCAAGATTATCTGCACTGGCACATGGTGTAACATTGCTGGTCGAGGACAGAGCTGAGATGTACCGAGTGAGAGAGAGAGAGACAGACAGAGAGAGAGAGAGACACAGAGAGAGAGGATAATTGGATAGCCACAAAATGTGCCCATTTGCCGCTCTGCCTCCGTGAGTCTCTCCAAGCAAGTGCTTTTGAGTATAAATTATGAAGTGTGGATATAGTCACGCAGGCACACGCACACTCATACATGCATGCACATACACACTCGTGTTTTTTGGTTGGTGTATGGTCACCCTGCATGCACTGTACATGCACACAGCAATGACCCTGTATGCTTAGAAGCACTTAAGTTCTCATTGAGGTGTGTGTGTGTGTGTGTGTCACATGGTTAGACATTCCTTCACTCCAATACAAGGCTAAGAGGCAATACATATGCACACACAGCCTCTCTCTGAGGTGCACGTGCTGCTTGAAAGAGAGTGTGTGTGTGTGTGTGTGTGGGCAGCCTGCCTCTCCTGCCAGAATGTGTTAATCCGCTTGACTGCAGATCCCAATCAGGGCAAGGGAAGGAAAGAGAGTGAGGGAAAGAGGGAACACGAGCGAGTGAAATGCTAAAAGAGCGGCGATGAATAGGCCGAGGAGAGAAAGCAAGACCGGCGGAGAAGGGGGATGCCCTTTTTTCCTTTAAGCAGCTCAAGGAAGGCCGATCTCATCAGCGAGCCTCGCTGCAGGGGCTTAAGGACTTTGGGAACCGCCCAGATCCTCCTGGGTCGCGGCCAGGGGGAGCCTCACAAATCGCAGAACACCACTTGACAGGATTCGCCCCTTAAGTAACTGATTCTCTTAGCCTCCATGATAGCCTCAACACTTCCAACAAAAACTATATGACCCCAGAACAACAAAGGATGTTTCCACCGGTCTCCAGACTTGTATACCCATTTATCCCTTGACCCCCCCTCACTACGCCCCCAGCAGACACACCGGTTGGAGGTGATGCCTCTTGTTGCTCCTCCTCAGCTAATCCTGCTTTAACATCCGAACTCCGAGGGCCTCCTCCTAACACCTGTCGTATCCTGAGGTCCTAATCTGGACTAGACGAGGTCACTGAAAGGCCTTTCCTTATACATACATGATCGGTCGTCTGATCACTCTCACTGGGAGTCGTTTGAATGAAGTTAGATTTATTTAAACAGCACTTTATCACAGAACTCAGTCACTCAACAAAATGATGCAGTCAGCCAAAGCTACCATTGAGGACACCGAGGTCATGACCTCGGTTATATTTTGGGAAATGTGGGGTGTTGCATGGTATCATAAGGAGTTTACATTCTACAATTAGACACATGTTACACGTTAAGGTAGATTCTGATATTTATTAGTCTAAATGTCTTCATATTTGACAGTTTTTAGGCAAAAACAACATTAAGTTATGTAATTTATAAAGACAGTTTAGAGGTCACACACACAGGGATGGCATTCAATATAATATTTTAGAAAACGGACCCCTAAAGATCTTCTGATCATCTAATCTTTTTATTTCTGCTCTTAGATGCGTAACACAGTTTGATTTCAAGGCAAGGTACAGAGCTGCGACATCTTTTGTCATCGCCTCAAAACAGAGCATAAAGTTAGATGAAGGGTTAATGGGAAGTGAGTTCTCAGTAGTACAACATCATTTTTGCAGCAATCCAAGGTCAAGGACTTCACAAAGATGTCTTCTGTGGTGATGTCACTGAGCCACATATTCTGTTCAGAACTGAAATCTTGATTAATAGCCCTACAATGAAAAAGGGCCGACTCCATTAAAAAGATACTTGGAGTCCTTGATTGATGAATTAATGACTCATTTCCAGACTCACTCACATTGTAGAGATACTGAATGATGAATACCCAGCCCAAAAACAAACAAAAACAGACACAGCATTTATGAAAAGTCTTCATTAATTAATCCAGTTTATGTCCAAAATGACTCCCTCCCCACCCATTAGTTCAGCCTCCATTAGTGCAGGCAAACGTACACCGATCAGTGGCAAGTCTGTTTTGGCTGCAGCTGAGGAGGGACGTCCCACACGGTTGGCTTCCTCTGTAACCAAGCAAGTCATCCCGAGGCCTCCAGAGAGCCGGCGAGAGCAGAGGTCCATTAACCTCATGGATAAATAATTCCAGTCAGAGCTGCATGAGTAATGGCTGTTTGGGTAGTGATGAATTACACAAACCAAAAACTGACAGCCTGATTTATTTGTTATAAAAAGATGGAAATAATCTTACAGTAAAGGCAGATTGCTTTGACTTTTTTACAGTATATTTTAGTTATACATTAACGTTTAATCTGCTTTTGTGTCTTCAATTGATGCACGATTGATTCTGTACACGAAAAAGCACTAAAAACAGGGAGTGTGACTTGCCGGATACTTTTCTTTGGTCTGTCTTTCTTTTTTGGTTTACCTACAGATGACCTATAAAATAAATTTGGACATTTCACCGTAGTGAGTCTGTGTTTACTGAGCAGTAAAGGAGACGCGAAGCTCGGTGGGTTAGTGACACAAGAAATAACAACTGCCGATCTATAATACAACATCTGAGCAGCTCAGGAGCTGTGGAGAAACTATGCACATGATGTCCCATATGACTGACTGATGGGGCTGTGTGTGCGACACACTACAATGGGACGTGACATTACATTGTGCTTTGAGACTCTGCCTGCTACCTCAATCCTTCTGGGTCCGTATAAAGTACACAGTCATTATCTAGAAAAAACATACACATACACAAACACACAAAGATGCAGACACTTTCAGTTAAACTCGTATATGTAGGGAAGAATGGAGAGTATCCGTATGGTGGATTAAAACTGCCAAAACTTTATTGGACTGAAAAAAGGCAACCCTTTGAGCCTACCAGGTCCTCCAACATGATAAAGGACAACCTGAGTTTCTGCACCAATACCAAAACAATACTTTTTTTACACCTTACTTTGAGGAATATAAATGTGTTTTACTACAGAAGAGAAGCCACATTTCTCAAATGTTAAATGTTGTATAAACACAAGCCGTCTTACAAGACTGTATTTTATTTACAAAAATTGGCAAACTTTTGATTTAAATCAGGAACTATCTATCAAAGAAGAAGAAAACAACACTATGAATGTGAGCAGGCATTTGATGCCAATTTTCAGTAAGTCTAGTTAGTTTTATTTAAACAGCCCAAAATCACAAATCTACTTGGTTTCACAGTTGGAAGATTATAGGACTCCCTCTATCCTTACACCCTCGGTTTACATAAAGACAAAACCCTTAACTGGGGGAAAAGAGAGGGGGAGAAACCTCAGGAAGAGTAGGAGATCATGGATCCCTCTTCCAGGATGGACAGACATGCAATAGACAGAGAAAACAACAAACAGAATGACAAAATTAAGTGCATAAAGTGCAATAAAGAATATGAGCCAGGAAAGACCTGCAGCTTCCAGGTGCTGCCAAGAAGACCACGAAGCCCTGGAAAGACGACACAAGTTTCTGTTACTTGACATGTTTTGATACTCTGTGCTACAGAGGCATTTCGGTTGGTACCAAAAAGTACAGAGGTTTGATAACCAGCCCAGGAAGAGAGAAAGGGATGAACAGCAAGAGCAGGGAAGAGACAAAAAAAAGAGAGAAAATATGATGGGAAAGCTCTGGGAACGGGTCGAGAGAGAGCAGGGCAAAAGAGGACAAAGAGAGAGAGAGAGAGAGAGGGGTGGGAAAATGACTGAAAAAGATGAGAGAGAGAGAGAAGGAGGATGAGAGGAAATGGGTGACTAGGGAGACTCGCATATGGAGACGTTACAGAAGAGATGTTAAGGGCGAAAAACACAGAAGGACGAGTGTGAGACTTTGCACTTTTCTGTGAGAGAGTGAGAGCTGCGTTAAAGGTGGTGGGCTGGGAGATGAGAAGGCGAGAGAGCCGAAAAGAGGGAGAGAGCAGCAGCGGCGTTTCATGGAGAGCTGGAAACGGAGGTCGGGCGGACAGGCGGGTGGGCGAGCTAGCGAGCCAGAGGGGAAGGGAGGGAGGGAGTTAGATGGGGGCGGGGCTTGTCAGCAGCTGCAGCCAGTCAGAGGCCGGCGCGAGCTCTGCAGGGTGAATCTTACCCTGGCAACACAATAGAGCAAGAGGAGAGGGAGAGAGACGGCGGACAGGTGAACAGATGGCTGACTGACTGAGAGACAAGCTGATCAGTGGACTACAGAGAGAGAGTGTGTGTGTGTGTGTGTGTGTGTGTGTGTGTGTGTGTGAGAGAGAGAGAGAGAGCACGTGAATGTACTGTAATGTAACATAAAATGTTCACTATGAGATAGAGGATGCAGAGCAACAAACGGAGAGAGAGAAAAAGATGGCCATGTTTGCACTGTAATGTTCACAAAATATCACTTGTGTTTACATGAGAGAACGAGAGAGAGAGAAGCTTGTGATGTCCAAAAAACAATGTCAAGTGTGTGTTTGTGCATATGAAGGACCGTAGAGACAGTGTTAGAAGGAAGCGTACTGTGTTTACAGTAATGCCAGTTTCAGTTTTAGACCTTGAGAGTGAGAATGTCATCGTCAAGCGAGGACATTTTGTCTGGTTCTCACCTCAGCCCAGTATCTATAGGAGTTGAGTCCATATAGGATGATTCCTCACCTCATGATTTAAGTGCCAATGCAAAAGGACGTGGGTGGAAAGTCAAAGTGAGTAGTTCGGGGTGGTGGATGGGTGTGTAGCTAGTCCGACTTTCATGCCGAGTTCACTTCCTGTCAGAGACCTGCAATTAATTTTCTGCCTTTTTATGAACCATAACAACAATCTTTCCCCAACCTTATCCAAGTCTTTTAGTTGCTTAATCCTAAACATAGTTTATTTGCCATAACCATGATCTTTCCCTAGCCTTAACTATGCGGTAGTGACCATGTTCAGATATTCTACAAAGTGAGAATTTGACATTTGGCACTGGATGTAAAAACAAACATCACTGAACACAACCTGGGGTTTTGCAGAAACATCCAACATCAATGTTCTTCTCTGGCAATAGGGATGCATCTTAATTTATTGTTTTTGCCATTTCCTGTTAGTAATTATAACAATGGTACTCACCAAGTTAATTTCTGAGATCTGGGAACATGGCGACATTGCTAGAACAAAGTGAGATGGTAAAGAAACACGAGCAGTCAGGCGTTAATAAACTTATTTGGAAGACTGTGGGCAATCTAACGTGGGCAAAGGGTAAAATTAGCATCCAAACTGTCCGTTGTAAATATCCATCACAGTTTATTATGGATGCATTAAGGGAACTGGATATGTGTTCCAAGATAGCGTCCCATACATTTTACTATATTTAATAAAAGTTGCTCACTGGGTGCATACGCCAAAAAAGTCTTTAGGGCTTCCTCAGGTTTCTGCAGTTTTGGGCCCACGGAGCATGAGCACTAGAGTCCTTCTCCTGCCCAGCCGACTGACTTCCTGATGGTTCCCTGCACACAATGATTGCCTTCAATCTTCATGATTTTTATTGGACCTAATGGCTCAAATCTGCATAATACAACGAGTCATTTTGGGTGTTTGGGTGACACTTAGAAAGTTTTATTTTTTAGCTGTTAATTCTATAATGATTGTGGATGGGGAAAAAGTATTTGTGGGCCAGTTTGCATCATGTGACCTGCAATACCGACTGTGGCCATTACGCCAAAATCACCTCACAGCCCTGTTCTGTTCCTGGAGGCTTGCAGTTTACAGGCAAACTTCCTGTTTCAACTTTGATGGACCGTACTTACCGTAGTTTTTCTGTGCAATGAAAAATTATTAACAACATTTCAGTCCAGTTTTAGACTTTGTTGTCGCGATATTGCCATGTTCTCAAATCTCAGCAATTTTTTTTGGTGAGTGCAATGTAATCCTAACTGATAGAAATACTAGGAAAAACTGCCATAGTAAGACCCAAGTTGTAATAAACAGGAACTATCCTGTAGGTTAGTTTAAGAGAGGGTCGGATAGGGTTAGGGTTGGGGGTTGACATGTGGTTGTGATGACAGTCTGACAGTCCTCACAAGTATTCAAGTATTTTTAGTATTTCTTAGTATTCAAGTGTGTGTATGTGTGTGTCAGTACATGTGAACAATGCACCAACATGGCTCCAGTGTCATTGCAGTTTTGTATGCAGGCTCTTTATCTCTTTGTGTCCTGACAGTCGGGGGCAGGAGGTCCACGCCTCGACCACATCCTCCGTGCAGCTCTCTGTCACATGCCGTCATTGTCATGTTGAGGTTGTTTTATTTCTATTTATTTAATTTTTTCTATGGCTCTTTTTTCCCCCTCGATTTTTAGGTCAGAACACACACATTTCTGCTCAACAACCGCCGCTGCACAGTGTGTTTTCTATGAACTGTGGACAACAAAGCATGTGGTGGTGGCTCCTGTGTGTTAAATTTGCATTAAGCTGCAGATCAGAGCGCCGACTTGTTCTGGTGAGACTGAACAGCTGAATCAGGCGATGTCTCCGTGTTGGAACAAATCTGTCTAATAACCCGTTTCTGTGGGTAGATAAAATGCAGCTTTGACACTGCGATAATAATAATGGCTTCGAGTTTTAATGAGATTCATATCAAAGAGCGCTATTGTTATTAAAAGTGAAAGTCTCTTTACCCTGACATCCATATGGCATCATTACCCTCGTGCCCTCACCTGTTTAGAGGACTTGAGGCTAATTCATCCAAAACTTAAAGAGTCTCCCTCTCTGCCTCCTCGGGGTTTCGTCGGGAGCTCTTGCAGGTACGAGTTCCCGTCAGCTCCACTTCCGAGGCAGAGTTGCATGCAGTTGAATCATCCTCAGAAGTGATTGTGCGCAGTGGGAGTCATGAAACATGTGCTAATGTTTTAATCAGACCACCACTAGACTGCAGTCACACTTGACACAGCATAATTAATTAAAGAAAATATAGGCTGTGTGAAATATTGAATATGACCTTAGAGCACTTTGTTTCTTATAATCTATAAAATTATACGCTGTAAAAAAAAAATAGTATTCATATTTGTCTGTAATTGAGCCCTTAAAGAACCAAACCAGTGTTTTTGTTATTTTGAACACTATATTGTTTTAGATTTTTTTAAATGTACTTTTCCTGCCATTTTAGACATTAATTGATGTCCATTCATTTCCTAATGGTATGACAATCAATTAGCAGACTCTGAGTTGTGCAGTTCATCACAGTGAACATCAAGTTAAAGCTGCACTAATCAATGTAGAGCATTTTACCATCTTTCAGCTCATTGTTTTGGTTTTACATAAATGTACTGTATTGTTCAGTCTCACCGCTTTTATCAACTAAAAATGGAGAGTGAATATTGGACTTCAGTATAAGATTCTTGTTTCCAATACCAATCAACTGGTTCCAAGAATTTTCTAAAATCAAGTTTAATTGAAAGTTTCAAGATACAGATCGTCATTTTTTGGAAATTCTTGGAAGAATTCTCTTGGGAACATGATGTAATATTCTTCTTCTGTACTGGCAGATGTTTCCAGTTGTTTTAAGAGAATAAGGTTTTCAGGACTCAATTACAGATGGAAATTGCTTGACAAGATGGAGGTTGTTTCTTTTTTTGCAGTTTACTACTGTCTATTTCCTTTTACTGATAGATTTCAAGGCGAGAGTTCTTCTTCTTCTTCTTCTTCTTCTTCTTCTTCTTCTTCTTCTTCTGCCTCTCAGGGCTAAAGCTTGCCTTTGGACCACAGAAGGCTCTCCAGCTCCGGTTTAAGATCCATTTTGCTGTGAGGATCTATCTGCTTGGCTGTGTGGTCAAGGGCCCACCAGGCAAAGCTACTTAACAGCAAATCTTGTTTAGCAGAATCCTCTCAAAATCAGAGCCTCTATCCCCCCCACCCCCCATCTTTCTCTTCTCGCCCTTTCCAAAGTGTGCTAACACTGACACAACCTGACTGCCGTTAGCCACACCGCTAACACCACCGCATGCTTCCCAACACGCCCTTTACCCTTTTGCTTCGCTCAACCACTTTCCTCAGCTCAAAGCTTCACACCAATTAGTAACACTGTTGATTAGCCGGTGTGCAGAGGTGTGATGCCTCAGTGTGTCTTCTGACATGCAGCTCAGGTTTATACACAGTTTCTCGCCCTGTGAAAACGCCACATGCAGCTAAAGCACGCTTGGTAAAGATTGGGGTGCTTGTTTCTCTAATGCCACATCCTTTGATTTCAAAGCTTTCTCTGTTTGGAATTTTAGCCAGTAGTTTCTTCACCCTTTTAACCCATGACATCCCAAGAGCACCTGCCAGGTGAGCAAGTGCAGATTCAGTGGTAATAACTTGCTTTCACGTGGGCGGCAGATGTTACGAACATTGACCTCACAAATCGAGTTTGAGAATTCTGCAAGGCCCTTTCTCTACTTCTTGAAGACGATGCTAGAAAGAAAAAAAAACCCTTGTATGTCATCACCAGGGTCAAACTGTTCCATCTGACTTTTACTGCTTCATTTTTTATACAGTGAACAGTGTGGGAGTCAGCAGATATGGTGCGATCAAGATGGTAATTTGTGTTTGTGTGAAATGAAAATGGCTTCACAAAGTGTTTCTTGAGAAGTGGTAATCCCACAATGTGCATGAAAAATGAAATGTAAAATGTGCCTCCTCCCTTCTCCTCCTCTGCCCCTCTCTGACCGCTTCAGACGTTGCGAAAGAAAGGCTTTAACGGCTGCAACAGCCCCGAGCCCGACGGCGACGACTCCATCGACCAAAGTCCGCTAAACGAGGACAAGTACCGCAAGACCGAGGACCTGGACAGCCTCTTCAAACGCTACGGCGTGAGTACCGTCACACTTTTTGTCACCTTATCTAACCTACCCTTTCTCTTCTTCTCTTTCTCTATCTACCCCCTCTCTCTCTCTCTCGCTCTCTCTCTCTCTCCCTCCGTCTGCCCTCTTCTTCTTTTGTTTGGGGAACGAAGGCTCTGAACAAGAAAGAGCACCGGGACTCTGAGAGCCCAGACCCCGAGGAGCCCTTCTCCCTCACCCCCCGCACTGAGGAGAAATACAAAAAAATTGACGAGGAGTTTGATAAAATGATGCAGAACTATAGGCTGTCAGTGAGTACCGTCCCCCCTCTGTGTAACCCTGCCCCCTCCCCGTGCTGCCGGAGGTTTACCGGCTGTTGATGGCGGCCTGACTACTCACAGAGCACTCGCCTTCACCATTCCCCCACCCCTTTACCTCCTCCACTTCACCTCTTACCAACAGCACCTCCCCCCACCCACCAAATCACCACCCACAATCCCCTCTGATGGTGTGTGACTGAGCAAGAAAGGTAGAGCAGAGGCCGAGCAGATCGACTTAAGGGCAAACTTTTAAAACCAGGGCTGCAACTAAGGATTATTTCCAATCAATCTGCAGGTTCTTTTGTTGTTTGATCAATTAATAGTACACATAGTCCACCTGTACTGACAGATTTTAATAATAAAGGGACTTCTAGGACTCAAAGATGAAGCAGAAGTAAAAAAAAGTAGAACTTTGTATGAGTAAGAAATCCTTAAAAATAGCGGTATAAAAACCAAATAGGGCATTCTTTACTGTGATTATTCACCTGCAGTTACAGTCATCACAGTGAAGAGCATCCTCGGGAGTATTATGGCTTTAATACACTGTTTCTGGTGCCTCTGCGAGTTCAGTAATGTACAAGAATAAACAACAGAAGGAGAGGAGTGCTAACTAGGTCCCTAGTTTTCACAAAAGTTGGCATAGCAACCGATATCACAAGGGGAAATCATGCTTTATGGTAATAATCAACACGTTTGGAGCATGCCTTCGAGCAGTCGGATTACTTGGCTGAAAGTACCAATTGTGTAATACTTAGCAACACTGAAGAAACATGCTGTGTGCAGCAGGGCTTAGTCTATTCCTGACATTATGCAGGTAGCACAGAGAGGGCCAGGGTGCAGTTGTTAACTGGTCGTCATTTACAGTGTTACTGAGGTCACTTTGGTCCCGGTGTAGTCCCGTTCCTGCTCCTGACATTATCCAGGTTCTGCCTCCTGACTGGCGCTCTGCCAAGCTCTTTTACCGCTCCACTCCTGTGCCAATTTCTCCGTGATTCATTTTTCCTCCGTGCTCAATAATGCCATTAATGTCACTTTAATGAGTAGCACTCAATTTACAGGCCCTCTTCCTGTCTGCCTGCTCCTCTGATTGGTCACTTGGGATGGGACACAGTCACGTTGAGGCGCTGCAGGAGAGTTAGACGACAGCTATTCCTAAAATCGTATATTTGGTAATGCGTCTGTACAGAAAAGTCAGTTCTCTTTTACAATCTTATTGTCAAAGTCTTGGTCATCTTTTACCTTAATGACTTAAATTCTTAATTGTTGTAATCTGGAGACACAAATCAGACCAGTTGTAAACAAAATCTGTGTTTGACCTTTTACCAGCTGATACTTTCAGGGACTGCTAGTTCTATGAAAAATTACATCAATATGAACATATAATATATAAATCGATAGATTAGACTCTTGTATTTTCGGTTATTGTGCTCGTTTGTAAAAAGAACGCTGTATCTTTAAAATAATCCAAGTACAATATGTAGCAGAGTATACACCTGAAATCTTAAAAATGCTGTTTGAATCATGAACAAATGATGGACAAAACTACATAAATAAAACCAAGGCAGGAAAAAACTGGACTTTTCCTTTAAAATATAGCGACCACAAAAACTTTGTAGCCAGTGATTAATGTTATTAATAATTACCATCATCTCACATACATCAGAGCCGGCCTAACAGAGAAAACGAGCCGCCTCTCAACTCTCAGAAGAAGAAAATAATTCAATTCCTCTAGAGAGCCGCGGCATTGGATGCTAGCCGAACGCCACTAGCCGGTAGCGTCCCCTCCCCCACCGCCGCACTGCCCCTTCAGTCTCTCAGCCGGCCTGGTTTGGCCTGCACACCTTTCACAGGGCACCAGCAAACGGAAGCATACATCACCACCCACCACTCCTCCCCTGAGCATCATAATCCCCAGCATGACAGCTAGGGGCCGGGATATACAAGCTTAATCCCACTTGTACTAAAATACCTCCTGAGGTAGGGAGAGAGTGGCGAGGGAGAACGGGCAGGACACTTGGCTAGACGAGCCCCGAGCTAACGTATCTGTTCCTGTTAACGCTGGCACTGTGGTAGGCGAGAAAAAAGGGAGCTTTTCTAAACCAGAGGGTCTGTGGTTTGATCCTTTCTGGCTCGGGATATTGAATAAGAAATAGATTTCCTCCTTTAACAACTGGCTCCGTGGTGCCCTTGAGCAAGGAGCTGAACGTGTTGAATGTCTCCTGTAGAGGCTCAGTACGAACGTGAAACATGAAGCTGAAGCTGCACCGTTAATCACATTTAATTTAGAGAATTTAGACAGTGAATAATCAATGAATTCTGGCATTTTCTCAGCAGCACTGAAGAATTTAATTCCACTAAAATACCAGTAGAAAAATAACGAAGATCAAGATTTTAATGTCAAATATAAGACGTTCAGTAAAATAACAACTTTAGCCCTTAAATCTTCCGAATTTTACTTTTTGATTACAATATATATGAATCTAAATAATAAATCTGGTGATGTTGTGGGGGACAAAATCAAATGTTAAGCACTCTAACACTCACATTGAGATGAATGATGCTGTAATACAAACATTCATTCACTTCGTTCTCAAATAATAATTTGTTTCAGATCTGATGATATTAAATTATAACTAGCATTACCTTTTATTAAAGTTTAACAGTACAGATTAATGCATGAAAAACCTCTTATGTAATTCAGAATCGTTATTTCTGCAAGATTTCTTTCTTTTTTCGATATGACGTTAATTGCCCAGCTGTAATACACCGCCAATCTACATATATACGTGTATGTGGATAAATAAAGCTGCCTCAGTAGAATATAACATCATACATTTGCCTTAATAGACTCTTAGTACTGTATGTTTCCTGTGAGAAGAATAAAATATAGCAATATGTTTTCATCAGTAAACATTAACGACCTCGAGTACGATATGATCATTTGTTGAGTTTTATAATTTCACACCATGAAAGCATCGGAAACATAAACATTATTTTTTTTGTTCTTTATTCAAACGTTAGGGAAGTTGGAAGGGAATCAAGGCAACACAACTGAAACCAAATTTACTGGTCAACTGCCGTGATGTCTAAAGGTCACACAAACACTTCTCTGATGTTGCCTCTGTGTTCAGATCCACGGCTGCTAACAAATAGGATGTGACAATCCTAAAGTTGAAAAAGGAAAAAGGGAAAAAAAAAAAACTTTCAAAGGCTTCCAGGACAAGAGGGAGGAGAAGGGAAACTAGGCCATGAGTTAAATTCATTCTGATTTACCCTTGCATCCAGGAAACACACCCTTGTTGAGAGAGCTCCTCTGAGGGAAAATAGGTTAGCTTTCTCTCCCCTCTTTTTGTTCTCGTCGCACAGAAGAGGCCTCGAGCTTCCTCACGGAAAAGCTCCCAGTCAATTATTTACCTAACAGGTTCTTGTGTTGTTGGGGTTTTTTTTCTAAGCTTCTCTGCCTCTGTTAAAGCTGCAGGATGACGGGCAGTGCCCAATTAACCCTCCTGTCTGCTATTAGGAGCAGCGGTGTTAAATGGAGTTGGAGTGGGCAGATGTAAATTCACTTGTAATTTGCCAAAAAAACACACGGATTCATGCTCAGTGGAGCACAGCACAGTGCAGAGCAGGGCGAGGACAAATTATAATTCATATTTAGGGTTAGAGACAGAAGTGTTTTGTAGAAACCAGAAGCTGGCACCATCATGGAGACGCTAACAAAACGCCTGCAGCAGCTAAAAACATTAGATTTCAGCATGTCAAAGGATTATTTTAGCAGCCTCTGTCCACCAGAGAGGACAAACTCAACACTGTGGGTCTGTCTCAGTGTCCCTTCTCAAGTTAAGCTACTGTGGTTAGCTAACGCACCTGCAAACATAACACTGCAGAGCTTTCTGATTTAGCCACATTCCACTACACAAGTTTCATACTGTCAAAATGCTTAGCTTAACTTACAGCAGTATAGTTAGCCTAAAACTGACACCTGGATATTTGACTGACTATTTGTCATAAATTAGTAAATTAGAACTTGTTAAGAGTCAGCACAGAGAGCCAGAAGAGAAAGTTTTAGACTAGCCAGCTGATGTCAACATGCGTCTATCCGGGCTGACGACTATTAAATATTTAAGTCACAAAAATAAGTTGGGTAAGGAGAGACTGGTTATATTCCTGACAGAATGAGATTGATGCAAACAGGGCCATCGCCAGTATTTTAGAAATAGAAATAATAGAGGTCATAAATCCAAATTTCTCCCAAGGAAATGTTGGACTAGCCACCAACCTAACTACGATTTTCTGAGTATCTAATATCAAACACAAATTTCCACATTTTATTCATTAATTTAACTGTTCAGATATATTTTCTGTGAATGCTATCTTCCTACTTTACAGTCTGGTGCTACTAAAACTGAATTTTATCTGCTTGGTTTTTTCCTATAAACAGTCAAATTTAGTTTTAAAAAATGTTGGAATTGGCCCGAAATTAAAAACCAAACATGTGTATTATGTGTGGTCTCTGGATAAGAGCTAAAGACCTAAAGACCCCCCCCCCCCAGCCCTGTGAGGATAAATCTCCTCCAGTGCTGTATGCTCCGTGTTTACACACCTCCGTCCCCTTTGCACTAACCCTTCACCCCCTCATCCATCCCTCATTTATCCATCCCCTCCCTTTACCCTCTGCTTGGCCGGTGTGCAGTGGTGCAGTGCTGTTAGCTGCTATCTTCACCCGCCCCGGTCACCACTTACAGCTCCGTCTGTACGCTCTCTTTTGGAAAAACGTCCTCTTTACACTCTGATGGGTGAATTTAAAAAGTTGGAAGAGTCAGGAGTTTCTTTGGCCACTGCCTGCGAGGACAGACTTATCTTGTTTGCTAGTTTAAGCTCACTTCCCCTTTCTAGTTAAATAGACTTCAGCAATAAAATGTCATAAAACAGGGTAGTGCTTCATTTTACAGAACTAAAAGTTTAGAATAATCTCTGTTTGATTTCTGGATAGAACTGTGTGACTTTGTACTAGTTTTAGGGGAAATAGAGACAGTGTTCAGTTAATTAATTCAAATTAATTGCTAGTGTTTTTTACTCAGAGCAAAGAAGGTGAACTGAACATGCAAAAATGTGAAATTTATCCACTCGCAAGAATACTATTCTACATATATGGAGAATAAAGTTTCCACTAATAAATAAATAATAAAGGAATATGTATATGGGTTTAAATTAAGCTTTTCTTTCAAGGAAATTCCTATTTTCCTTTATAATTAGGATCAAATTTCATACTTCTTTCCACAAAACTTATGAGGAAATTATTCAGAAATGTTTTACCCTTAAAATAAAGCGTCACCAAAGATAGGATAGCATCTCCTTCAGCTTTAGTCAGACCTATTTTTCATTCATCTTTTGACTTTTTTGTTCTCTTTCCCCTCCTCTCTCCCTCCAAAAAAACAAAAGTTACAAAACATTGCAGAAGGAAAAGAGGCAGAGATCGAGGGCAGGAAGGTGCCCTCGTCCTCCCCCTGCATTAAACTGGGTCCCAGGCAGTTTGAGTACAGTACAGTGCAGCACTGGCCCATATTCTATATATAGAAGTCCTTCTTTCAGATTGAGTTGGAACAGGGTGAAATGGGTCGGATGGCTGGACAACCCGAGGTCCTTGCCCTTGATTTTTTCCAGGACCCTGGGCTGTCTGGTCTTCTACTTTCTGGGATCAACTTAGGTGACGCGGTAGCCCATTTTAAAAAATAAAAAGTAGTCGTAGAGAAAGTTTCCTCTTGAGAAATCTCGGCTGTGTTGGATAAGGCAATGGGCCTTGCAGCAGCACGAGATGTAGAGGTACATTTTATCAAGCAAACACCTGCATAAATATTTAACACGGAGGGCGATTTCACACAGTTTCCCAACGTTCCCGGTGGTGAGCACATGTCAGTGGGGGTGGTGGGGGGTGGTGGGGGATGTAGCTGGAATGTGACATGCACGCTATGAAATGTCACCAATAACCCGATGCAATAACCCGCTGCTGCGACAAGAGTTTTAACCTGGCATGAGATGTGAAAGGCGACACAGCTTTTTGGCCTTTCCACCAAGTCACCTTGCATGCTAAAACTAAGCGAGTGTGTGTGTGTGTGTGTGTGTGTGTGTGTGTGTGAAGAGTTTCCATAACACTCTTTTTACATTTTGAAGAAAATCCTTTTACTTTTAAGGACCATTTCCAGTGTTTTTGCATATTTTATTCTATTGAATCCAAATTGCAAACACTGCCAAACGCTGCCTGGAGAGCTGGAAATCAAATCTGAAAACGGATGATTTTCTTTGGAAAACGGTCAGTGATAATATAAACTAGTTAATGATCTGAAACATGCAAAACAGTCATATGTTCTTTTAAGATTAGTATGCAGTCTTTAGGATCCAGTTTATAACAGTGTTGCAATCATTTTAGCCAGTGATGTCCTCAAAAATTGAATTTACATTACAAAGATCTTCTTATCAAGTCATTTTTGTTTGTCATTGAGTCTTCAAAACACGATTTTCTTAAAACAAGTGAATGTCTGTCAGTACAGAAAAAAATAGTTCAGCCGATTTCAAATGCAAATCAACTTGTTTCAAGTGTTTTCTAAAATAAGTTTCCTTTCTTTTCTTTTGTTCTTGTGCCGATTCTAGGAAATTCTTGAAACAAGTAGATTTCTTTTGGATGCTGGTTGAAATAATCTCAGTGGCAGATAGTTTCTCCTGTTTGAAGAAAACAAGGTTTTCAGAACTCAAATATTAGAACACAAATTACTTGATAAGCTGGAGATTTTTGCAGTTTAGTGTTTTATTTATTGATATCAATCATTTAGCGAGAGGAAAGGATTGTTTTTAAATAAAACTAATTTTCAGTCATTTCAAATTAAACTTAAATGTCTGTATGTATGAAAAAGTCTCCACACCACGACTTCCAAACGTTCTCTTTAGACAAACATATTAAAACATATTTACATTTCACACTGCAGAAAAGCCTTAATCAGTAATTTTGGACTCTTACTGACCCCCAAAAGTCTTATTTTCCTAAAACAAGTGGAGTAATCTTCCACTGCAATATAATTTTAATGTTTCCAATGTAAAACATGTTTGAAGAAGTTTCTAGAAATTACTATTTGTAGTTTAAAACAATAAGACAGACTTTAACACATTAATAGAGAAAAATGAACAGATGTGATGAAAATTTTGGCAGTGCTAATCATATTTTTCACTTTTATATACAATTTTTTTGCAGTTGTAGCATCAGGATATTATATTAGAACATTAGAGTGGGACAGATGGTGTCTTATATAATTGTATAAAGTCTCATCTGTTTTGGAAAGACTCTTCTGTCTGTGATTGGTTGTGTTGGTGTGTTTTTCACCTGCAGGCTCGTTTGCACTGCTGCAGATCACTAACTGATCACCTGTCCATTACTGTACGTGTGTGTGTGTGTTTGTGGAGGCCACAGTCTGAGCTCCGCCTTCTTCCTGTCTCTCCACCAGTCTACAGTCCCACAGCCCACCTTCTCCATGCCAGTCACCGTGCCAGTGTCCAATCAGAACGCAGCAGCGGCGGCGGCCCTCCAGTTCAGCAACAACCCAGGCGGCGCCCTGGTCACCACCACCTCCTTTGTCACCTCCACCCTCACAGACCCCCGCCTCCTCTCACCACAGCAACCACCTCTGCAGAGGAACACCGTGTCGCCAGGGTTACCTCAGCGACCAGCCAGCGCAGGTAAGAGACGCAGCTGGACTGCTTTGATTAAAACTGTATCACGTGTGCAGCTCCGCATGTTTGCAGTTGTGTAAATCAATAAATAAACGTCCGTTTTCAATACTCTGAGCTGCTGATTGATTCAATTCAATTCAGTTTTATTTATATAGCGCCATATCATAACAGAGTTATCTTAGGGCACTTTTTCGAGAAGAACAGGTCTAGACCGACTCTTTATATTTACAGAGACCCAACAGTTCCCACCATGAGCAAGCACTATGCGACAGTGGCAAGGAAAAACTCCCTTTTAACAGGTAGAAACCTCGAGCAGAACCAGGCTCAAGGTGGGCGGTCATCTGCCTCGACCGGTTGGGTTGAAGGGGGAGGGGGGGAGCGGGAGAGAGAGAGCAGGAGGAAAGAGAACATACAGCAGCACAGTACAGTTCCACATAGGGATGTAAAGCAGTAGTTGTGGTAATGGTATTGATGTTAACACCAACAGGAATAATACTAAGAGCAATATTATAATAGTAATACTAATAATAAGAGCAATAACAGTAATAGCAGCAGCGGGTGCAGAGCAGGAGCACGGGGGCAGCAGGTGGCTGCAACCATAGATCCAGACTCTACAGCTCCGGAGGCAGAAATACCTGCAGAAAGCAACAGAAGGAGAGAGAGAGAGAGAGAGAGGAGAGAAAGCACATGGGAAGAAGTTGAATTAGTAACAAGCATTGATGGGATATGAGGGCGTACAGATGGAGAAGAAGAGGAGGAGAGAGGAGCTCAGTGCATCATAGGAAGTCCCCCGGCAGTCTAGGCCTATAGCAGCATAACTAAGGGGAGGCTCAGGGGTCACCTGAGTCAGAAGAAAGAGGAAAGTCTTAAGCCTACTCTTAAATGTGAGGAGGGGGTCTGCCTCCCGTACACAAACTGGGATCTGGTTCCACAGGAGAAGAGCTTGATAGCTGAAGGCTCTGGCTCCCATTCTACTTTTAGAGACTCTAGGAACCACAAGGAACCCTGCATTCTGGGAGCGCAGTGCTCTAGTGGGGTAATAGGGTACTATGAGCCCTTTAAGATATGATGGTGCCTGACCATTTAGGGCTTTGAAGGTGAGGAGAAGGATTTTAAATTCTATGCTGGATTTTACAGGGAGCCAGTGTAGAGAAGCTAATATTGGAGAAATATGATCTCTTTTCCTGGTTCTTGTCAGTAAACGTGCCGCAGCATTCTGAATCAGCTGGAGAGTCTTAAGGGATTTATTGGGGCAGCCTGTTAATAGAGAGTTGCAGTAATTCAGCCTAGATGTAACAAATGCATGGACTAGTTTTTCTGCATCTTTTTGAGACAGGATGTGCCTGATTTTTGCAATGTTACGAAAATGAAAAAAGACAGTTCTTGAAGTTTGTTTTATGTGAGAGTTAAAGGACATATCCTGATCAAAGATAACTCCAAGATTCCTCACGGTGTCGCTGGAGGCCAGGGCAATGCCATCTAGAGAAACTATATCTTTAGATAATGTGTTTCGAAGGTGTTCGGGGCCAAGTACAATAACTTCGGTTTTGTCTGAGTTTAACATCAGAAAATTGCAGGTCATCCAGGTTTTTATGTCCTTAAGGCATGCTTGAAGTTTAGCTAATTGATTGGTTTCATCTGGCTTGATCGATAAATATAATTGGGTATCATCTGCATAACAATGAAAATTTATGGAGTGCTTCCTAATAATATTGCCTAAAGGAAGCATATATAAGGTAAATAGAATTGGTCCAAGCACAGAACCTTGTGGAACTCCGTGACTAACTTTGGCGTGCATAGAGGATTCATCATTAACATGTACAAACTGATATCGATCTGATAAATAGGATTTAAACCAGCTTAGTGCGGTGCCTTTAATGCCAATTAAATGTTCTAGTCTCTGTAATAGAATGTGATGGTCAATGGTATCGGATGCAGCACTAAGATCTAGTAAGACAAGTACAGAGACAAGTCCTTTGTCTGATGCAATTAGAAGGTCATTTGTGAATTTCACCAGTGCTGTCTCTGTGCTATGATGCACTCTAAATCCTGACTGAAAATCCTCAAACAGCTTGTTGTTCTGTAGAAAGTCACACAACTGATTGGCGACTGCTTTCTCAAGGATCTTAGAGAGAAAAGGAGGGTTAGATATAGGTCTATAATTTGACAAAACCCCTGGATCAAGAGTGGGCTTTTTAAGAAGAGGTTTAATTACAGCTACTTTAAAGGACTGTGGCACATAGCCTTTTAATAAGGACAGATTGATCATATCTAGTAAATAAGTGCTAACTAAGGGTAAAACTTCTTTAAGCAGCCTAGTTGGGACGGGGTCTAAGAGACACGTTGATGGCTTAGATGAGGAAATCATGGAAGTTAGTTGACTAAGGTTGATGGGAGAAAAGCAGTCTAAATGTACATCAGGTTTTACAGTTGTTTCTAAGGTTCCTGTGTTTGAAGATAAGTCAGTACCAACTGAGGGCAGGAGGTGCTGAATTTTGTCTCTAATAGTTAGAATTTTATCATTAAAGAAGCTCATAAAGTCATTACTACTGAGGTCTATAGGAATACATGGCTCAACAGAGCTGTGACTCAACCAGCAAATACCAAAGTGATCAAGTAACTCTCTACTTGAAAAATCCTCTGATACTACTGATGAGTTTTGCATTTCTGAAAGCAGCGACGGAAGTTTAAAATAAACTGAGGAAGAAAAAAGACAAAAACTAAAAGAAACTTCTACAAAAGAAGATTGAAGGGAAAAGACTTCAGAGTGCCGCCCACACTGTTTGACTGACAGGTGCTCTGTTGCAGTGCAGAAACGGCAGAATGGAGACAATTTAAAAAAAAAAAAACATGGAGAAACTCAGATTTCCATTTAAATTAATTATTTAGAGGAAAGGTTCACATTTTCAAGCCTGCCTTAAAACAACACTCACATGCCTGTATGTACACTGAAAGCACTGTTGATGACTCTGAGTGTTCCTCCAGTCCAGTGATTCCCAACCAGGGGTACTTGTACCCAAGGGGGTATTTCTGAAGTTGCTTGTGGGTACGAGGAAAGATTGTAGCTCAACTTATTTGAAAAAAGTAGAAATTACGATTCTGCGGACTTCGGTAGAATCCAGTCGCCACACTTAATCACATCCCCATATCCTACACATCAATGATGTCTATCACACACTCGATTAGAAATTTCATCAAATAATCACTCAGTCCGAGTAAACACATTTGGAAAAAGGACTTTAATGTAACTACATGACCCACTGATAACTGTGCTGTAAATGTGGGTCATATTGCGTTGAATGCTAATTAGCAGCATCTGTCAGCCCTCTATGTTATGTTATGTGTATGTGACTCGTATCCCGGTTTAAACTTGCGACTGCTGTTCCTCTCTGTCACGACAGTCGTCCTGTGTTTGGCCTACTTTTAACAGCTCCCTTTGACATATTAAATAATTGCCTTTTTTTCCCTGAACAATGCACAAACAGCTGTGAGACCGATCTTCTTGGCATCTTCCAAACATGTTAAAGTGCTGATTGCCAAACGTCTCTCATAGCTGGAATGAATTGAGCCACCTTTACAGACATGGTTGTCATGGTGAGACAGTTACTGTACTTAAAGACCTTTTTCATAAAGTGTAATAGGTGCCATTTTTCTACCCTCTGTATGTAGAAGCACGGTTTATGTAACGACAGCGTTTTATAGTCGACAAGCAGCAAAATGAGCAAAGAAGTGAGTGTGTGTTTGTGTATTGATGTCCAGACTCTGTGCTCGGTTACCTGTCAGTGTGAGTGACTCCTGTATGCTCAAATAAATGCACACCGCCTTATAATGACAGAAATCCATCATTTCCTTGACTGAGGCTGGTACGCTCCTGTGCGCGCCCGCTGCCTCTGTGTGGCAAACCAATCCTTCACCCTCTGACTAAAAGGATTTGTGCCCCATTTTTGCGTCTCAGACAAGGTTACTTATCAAGCTTTGTTCCGACCAGCGTAATCTCATTGTAAGTCAGAATTAGGTGATGTAACGCGCAACAAATGCATTACAGCATCTTTCATAACATGCCGTTCTCCGAGGCAAGAGGGTTTCACATAACAGTAATGGACGCCCCTCCCTCCTCCCTGCTCTTCCTCATAACCTCAGCCGTGCAAATACTCTGCTCTACCCTGCTATGCATCCCACATTACCAGAGATGTATTGGGTTCATCGTGTTTGCTTATTGGTGTTTTTCCATGCGTCCGTCCAGCCAGATATTTTTCAGTCGCACCCGATGACCTCGGAGAGTGTTTGAGCCAAAAACTGAATCCGTACCAACAACAGGGACAATAAGTGTCAGTGTGGAAAAATGCTGCCTGCCATTTGTAAGAAAAATGTTTTTCTAGAATGAAGATAAAAGTATAAAGACATATTGTGCTGTAAAAATATGTTTGTTTGCTGTTTAGGCACAGACCTCTTTAATCTACATTGACATTTTTTAAGCCGTAGAAATGGATTTTTATGTATTTTGTCGTCTTTTTTGTTTGGGGCCAGTGAAATAAGCTGTAAACACAACACTGACTGAACCAAATCAGTAAAGTTGTGGGTCAGTAAATCAAAATGTTGAACTGGACGATGCTAAAACACTCCGTAGAGCCTGAGGGGAGCTGCTGAGTCTGTGGTAATTCTCTGTGGGTTTGTCACTACATTCAACCCCTTTCACATTATACATTTAATTATTTAATCCATTGTTAGTATAGAAATATTGATTAAAAAACGTCAGCTGGTTTAGCTGATCAGCTAATTTGCACCAATCATTGCAACTATGGCTGGCTGTCAAACCTCAATACTTTTTAAATATTGAAAGTTGCCATCAAATGCTTGATCTTTAATCTCATTCTTCTTGATATAAATCAGGAATCTTTTTTTAACTTTAGACTATATTTTATAGTATACTAATATGTAGTTTATTTTATACATTTTGTTCAAAGAGGAAACAAGAAACAAAGTTAAATCCCCCAGATGAGGAACAGTGTTAGTTCAGGCAGACCACTGAAATCATCAGCTGTCTCATTCATGCTCTGTATCATTGGCTTATTAATGCAGCATTGGCTACCAGCTTTCTTGAGTTGGGAAGTCGATCTTCCGACTTCAGTGTGTTCATGAGCTTTTAAGTCGTAATGTGGAAACTACATGGGCGCTACAGAGAAGATGTGATGCTGAAACGATTTGAAGCTTTTTATTACAAAGTGATTTTGTCCCAGACTTGTTGCTGCACCAGTACATTCCCTAAAACCACTAAAATGTTGCTTTATCTGACTTGTTATCAGGGTTGATGCTAATTAATAACTTTTCTAACTAATCTAGGTTGCTCTACGTGGACAGCAACTAACGGTTACAACCTAATACCATATTATATTGATATGTAATACGTGAATTAATAAAAAAGTTTCTTACCATCAACCAAACATTTACTTTCGTCCGCCATGTTTCTGCGTATATGACATTAACTTTCGGCAAGTCATTGTCCGAGTTGTTGTTCTGACTTGAGGGGCCGTTCAAGTGAATTTTCCCAGTCGGGAACTTTTTCTGATTATTCCAACGCCACATAAATGCACATTAGTTCTCCCAGCTGAATCCTCCTTGCTGCCACCAAATAAACTGTAAAACCATTGGTTATAAATGGTCAGTTACGTGACGTTTAGTGTCTCTGGCTGAACTAAGGTATCATAATAAAAGTATTGTTTAAGATCGCTACCAAAACTCTACATTTTTCAAACAATACCCAGTCCTAGTTCCAACACAACAAAATACACACCATACTTTATAAAGCCATGATAAGAATAAGAGAAAAGATGGAAGGCTACTTTATCATGATGATCTTAAGTATTTAATACACACAGTTGACTGGCAGTTACTTCCAATAAAGATAAAAGATTTTAAACACATCAGTTGGCAATTTAATCTTTTTTTTTCTCCACAATTTAAAATGAGTCTGATTTAAAAAAAAAAAAAAAAAAAAAATCTCCAAATATGACATAAGTACCATAGAGAACTGGTGAAACCGGCACTTAGAAATTAACTGGTAATGCAGAATTGAAACCAATTACGGTCCTTCATAGAGTGAAGTGAGTGTCGATAGCAGAAGGACTTTTTTAATGACATACTTGATTTAATGATATTTTTTTCAAAATGGGATATGCAGCATTTTAGATTAGTGCTGTTCAGATTAACGGTTTGATATGAAATAATCTTTACGCTGTTAATTTTTATCTTATTTAACGGTCGTGGTGTGTTTTTCTGTCCTAGGTGCTCTGTTAGGAGGAGATCTGGGGAATTCAAACGGAGCGTGCCCGAGTCCAGTCCGTAAGTAGTAGTCTTGTTTTTCCTTGCTCTATGTTTTTTTTTAGAATAATTGAGATTGTACTGATACAAACACACACAAATAAACACACCCACCCTGCAGTATGTCGTCCTCCATGCCCCTGGCTGCTTTCTGTATTTTAGCTGGACTTTATTAAAGGGAAATGATTTTTGAGTCTGACTCACAGACAGAGCACTGCAGAAAATTTCATGTGTGGCAACAGGCGGTCACGTGTCCACAACTCACACACTGACTCAACCACAGTCACACACACACACACACACACACACACACACACACACACACACACACACACACACACACACACACAAGCGCCAAAACACCTGTTGACTGGCGACAGCTGAAGGCCACAGCACAAGCTGCTTGTAAACTGTCCAAAGAACAGAGTGGGTTTCAGGTTGGAGAGAGGGTTTGAAAAGAGGAACAGAAACTGACAGAAAATTACATAAAAATACTTGTGAAGCTCCACCGCTGGTTTTGGCGTTGGTGTTGTTTGTGACTAAGTTGAATATCTTAAAATGTTGACAATATTACTGACCTGGTCTGGTGTACCAGCTGCTACAGATGAAAGTGAGCTCGTTTCGTTCCTGCCGATCCTGGAAATCCAGATCAAAACTTGCTTGACTGATTAAAGCGCTTGTCATCGACTTTCTTTTTGAATGTCAAGATGACCAGAATATTAGTATGACTCCAACGTGACTGCTGAAGAACAAATTATTTCCTGAATTTTGATACAGTTCAATAATCTAAACAAGGTTGGAATTGTATTTTTCTCGTGACCTTCAGATGGTGTAAACATTAAAAGGTCACTCAACTGAATCACAAACATACAACAACAAAATTTTTTCTCTTACTCCTATTGTTATGTAACTGTGCAGACAGTTTCGGTTTATGTGCTGAGATTTTGAGATATCTGACTCTAATTTAATTTGTCCTGCTCTATGTGTTGACAAATGACATTTGAAGACCTCATAAGCAACCAGAGACAGATGTTCGCAGACCTCGCTGTGGACAAATCTTCGTAAGGGCCTACTTTGATATGAAAATATGAATTTTTGTGATATGAGTGAACTGTCCCTTTTAAGATAAGGAAAAAGAAGGCGGACTGGAGAAAAATGTCAGCAGTCAAACAGCTGAAAACAAACCTAATAATAAGACTGAATTGCTACTTCATTTTACTTTATGTTCATGTTAGCTGATTTCTGTTTGAGAAGCGGGTTATTTAGTTTTGTTTTGCCCTAACCAATCAGTAGGGAGTGGCGTATCAGTCCCGCTGATGTTATGTTCAGTCGACACGAGTACTGCAGGTTGAACAAATCGGGGATGTGGGTGGTGATCATAAACTGTATATAAAGATGGCCGACACGACAGCTCCCCAAAAGTGAAGCCAAAACATCTGGATCGCCCCCTGGTGGCTGGCTGCAGTATAGGTCATAAACCCCGCCCCCTCCATGTTAATGGATGGGCCAAACTGAAAAATCAAAGTACACGTCAAATAAATTTTTCCCAAAGATGGTTTCTGTCATTTAAGGTAGTTCTTATCACGCTGATGTTTGTTCAAGTGTTCGTTTTTCTGATAAGTTTGGTTTTAATTAGTTATTTGATGCTATAAAAAGGGGGTGTCATGGCATGATTGACAACTGTGAGTGCGATTGGTTCGGGCAGGTGTATGGGCGGGGACTTGATACATTTATGAAGTCAGTAATGTCAGAGTTTTACTGTAACGATGGAACCAAAATAAAAACCCTGGGATCCTGACCGGAGTCCTCAGCTTTACTCTTTCCCGTCTTCACCCACTGCTCCTCCCCCCTCATCTCTCCATCTACACCCACCACCCCCCCCGCCCTCCCCCTTTCATCCTGTCTCTCTCAGCTGTTCCCCCTCGTCTTCTCTCTGGAATTATCTACCGCCCCACCCCCACCCACCTCAACCAACTGTCCCTTGTCTTGGCACCAGACTCTCCTCAGAGGTGACTTTGACACTGGCCAGAGCTCTCCCCTTAAATCCCATTAGCCTGGACAGATACTGCCAGCCAGCCTGTAGTAATAGATATGGTGGGAAGGTGTTTTTTTTTCTCTTTCTATATTCACTTGATAAACGTATTGTCTCAGGGTAAGGTGGGCCAAAGGAAATCAATACATTTATATTAACTTCGCTGCACTGTATCAGAGGAATATGCCAAAGCCAAGTTTATATATTGATATTACTGTTTCAAGGCTTTTAATGAAAGAGTATATACGTTCTGTGAAACTGTGCTCTTAAAAGTTGCCCTCCATCAGTGCACAAGTGTTGTAGAAAAAGGAAGTTCAGATTAGTAAAGCATTGTAATATCACAAGGTCAAATCACTACTTTTGGAACATGATATATTACAATCACAGTATAACATATAAAAAGAAAAGTAAATATGAAGAAGTCATTTGTTTAGTGAGTCTCTTGGTAGTTTTCCAGCTTTCTGTGTTGATCTTGTCTATGATTGGAAAAATGCATCATGGCTAAAATCAAACTTATTTAAAGATGTTTTGGCAAGTGTATGGTTGTTGAAATGAATGAGTCAGTGTTTCACAAACCCTCTTATTAAAAGTCTTAACCTTATGAACTGGCATGTTGTTCTGATGAAATAACATTTCAAAATGCTTAGTATAGTAGGTAGGTAGTGCCTAACGTGGTCAAAATAAATTTAGAGCTTACACTTCCAACAGTCCCAACATATGCAGCCTCTCAACAAATCTCATCTGAGATGTTTATTCTTGTAGATTAAAAAACATATTATCTACTGTGAAGTTTTGAAAAACTCATCTGTTTTGCACTCCAAATAATCCCACCAGGTTTAATTCTTGGTCATGAAAATTACATTTGTAGAGAATCAGTGAATGGCAAAAATATGATTGGCCTTCAGCAGCGATGATGTTTAGCAGTAGCCTTGGTAGCCGAATGTTTAGAGCGCACGCTGTGTAAGCGCAACGTCGCCGGTTCGACCTTTGCTGCTTGTTGTCATGCCGCTCTCTCTGTCTGCCTCTTCACTCTACACTGTCCAATAAAGGCAAAAAATGCCCCAAAAATCTTTAAAAAAAAGAAAATATATATATTAAAAAACAAAATCCATACATCGGTCGAAACTAACTATTTATTCATATTGTATTGGGATGTCTTGTGACTTGTTTCATCTCAATAAAGAACAATTTGATTCATTTTAAATGGGAATTTTGCAATTAGGACAAAGCTATAACGTAGCGCCCCCTTGTGGATCAAGAATCTCTGACTGTGATTGTGACATATCCGTTTACTTTTCACCAGACTGACTTCACTGTGTTAAACAGGATCAGATCAGAGACCTGCTTTTAAAGATTTTTGTGGTTGACTGTTACTGTCAGGATCTCATGACAAAGTCTCGACTCCTTCGTGTGTCGAAACATGAAACCTCTTCATCCCAAAATGCAGCTCAGGTGACCTGATCCGCCCGGCTGCCTGCCCCCCTCCTCCCTCCTCTCTCTCCTTTATCTCTTATTTCTCTCTCTACCTTTTCCTTTCTCATTTTCTCCCAATTCTTTCGCTTCTCCCCTTGCCTCCCACTCTCTCCCTTTTCTTCTTCTTCTCCTCTCCCAATGCGTCTCCTCTTTCTCTTCTTCCTTCCCGTTTTCTTTTTCCTCTCTCACTTTATTTCTGCTCTCAAGTTTCCTGTCCATATTTGTTCCTCTCCTCTTTGCGGTTTTTCCCACTTTTCTAGCTGTCTTCTTTCATCCTTCCCTCTCTCTCGTCCTTCTTTACTGTCTTCTCCTCTCTGTCCTTCATCTCTTCCACTTCCCGTCTTTCTCAGCCTGTTTCTTTCTTCTCCTTTTCTCTGCTGCCCTCCCCTCATCTCTTCTTCTCTCTCCTCCCTTCTTCCCCTCTCTTTTCTCCCTGTCCTTCTCCTCCTCTCTTGGATCTGTCGTTCTCAGCTGTTGTCCAGGGACTCGGGGCTCCGGGAATGTCACCATTGACGTCACCCGGCATTCCACACATTCCCACGCCCGGCCTCGCGTAATAGGAGACCTCACACACACACACACACACACACACACACACACTGAAGCCACTTACAGTTATACACTCATCACAGAGAAGAGCACATGTGAAAAAACTACACACAAACAGTCAACATACATGAATAAAGTCACAGACACATCGACATGTTTCCGTGACTCACTCACACTCTCAGAATAGGAGTGTATTCATGCTAGCTTCACACACACACACACACACACACACACACACACACACACACACACACACACACACAGTGTTAAGTTGCAGCCGTCTCACTGTTTGACGAGACACCAAATACAGGGTTTCATGGCATAATAAACATATATTATATTTTTAACAAAGTTTTAGAATTAAAACAAACTGACTTTAACCCTTTGAACTCTGCAATAGAAGTGGTCCCCCAGTTCCTACATTAGTGTTTTTGCTTATTGTGATGTCATTTTTTGGTATCTTAAAATGCTTCAAATCCCTAAAATGTGTACAACCAAAGCTAAAAGGCTCTAAGTCCATAAATGACAATGACTGATAAAATTATTGAAACTGTGTCATAAATTAAAACGGTGCCACTGCATGTTGTCACCACGTTTTGCACTGCACGTAACGTAATGACATCAACCCGCAACACGAGCGTACAACGTGATGACGCGAAAGACCAAAGTCTTAGCTTTCAGCTGCAAAAAGAATGAATGCTCTAGCTATTACGTTTTTTTATTTTAGATCAATTTAAACAGGATTATGCAAACAGTTCAGGGCCGCCCCCGGGAGCTCCGTTTTCAGATGGTTAATTCTATTAAGGCATAAAATGTGCAAAGATGGTTTTCAAGTTTCACCATTCTTTTAGTAGTTTATTTCAACACTTTTTCTTATACGTTTTAGTGTAAAATACAAATACTACAATCTCTTAATGAAAAAAATAAAGCAGATATTTTCCTTTTTCTACATAAAGTAAAGTGAAGTTGAGAATGTCCTCCTTACATGGCTGGAGAAACCTTCTCCAAACACCCTGAAGTTATTTGACTGTTTTGGAGAGGGACATTTTTTTAAAGCATCAGTTCACCCAAATTCCAAAAACAAAACAAAATAAAACAAAAAATGTTTGTTTGAAAATCTGAATTCCATTTACCTCCATTGTATTTGGGTGGAGGCAGAAATCAAAACCATCTGCACTGCTGGATAGCACCAGAGGTAACTGAGAAAATCTGTTTGTTTGCTTTTTTGTAATTTTGGTGAACCGGCCCTTTAAGACCGATTTTAGATTTTTGGGGTAGGACAATTTTTATGCTGCATATTGTCACATTTTTGTGTCACAGTATATTTTGCCACAATTTATCGTTGCACCCCAAAATCTTCACACTTAGTTTCAAACAAGAATGCATCTGGGGTCTAGTAAAAATAACTTTAGGGAACATGGAAACACCCAAAAATGTATGAAAACTCTGCATCTATACATTCCAGTAAAACCGTTACTAGTATAACATAGTGTAAACACACACACACACACACACACACACACACACACACACACAAATACAAATATGGCAGTACTCCAGATTGTTTCTCTATGGGGATTTGGTGTTGGCTTGAGGGCACCTGCTTTTCAGTCTCTCACACACACACACACACAGAAACTCATTTTCACACTCTGTGTGTGTGTGTGTGTGTGTGTGTGTGTATAACTCTCATAACTCAGGGTCACCACAAAGCCGCCACCCTCTTCCTTTACCCACAAACATGAACACAACGCGACCAGCAACAGATTCCCATCAGTCAGTGACGCACACATGTGCTCAGTGCACGTTACACAACACACACACACACACACACACACACACACACACACACACACGGGGGTCGCAGGATTTCCCAGAAACACCTGATGCAGGGAGGGCCCACTGTGCGTCAACAGGACACAGGTAATCTTATTGGTCAGATGCCTGCTGGCATCTCCCTCCTTCTTTCCTTCCCTACCACCTTCACTTTCTCCTTACCCTCTCATTCTCTACCTCCTTTCTTTCTTTCTTCCTTC